>JARFJB010002021.1:457500-517500 GCA_036346205.1 Vesta saturnalis
ACTGGCAACTTAATTACTCATTTATATGTTAATGTTGAAGGTGACTTTTTCTCAAGGTAAAATAAGTATGTTCTAATAAAATTCGTATATAAGTAAAGGTCACAGACTACAAATGGAACTTAAAAGAAATGTAACAATTTTAATAACAGTTATAATAACAGCGTTATGAAAAATAAACAACAATGTAAAAACAAAAACATATTATCCCCGGCAGAATATTTAAACTTTATGTTAGATAGACATAAACCGTAGATTTCAAAAAACAAGGCAATCTGCTTCTATTAATAATACGATTTAATCATTTTCACTCATATTTCATTTTTAGTGTTACGCCGCCTGTAATGATTTTAATAGGCATAAAATACATATTAACTTAAAAAATACCAAATCCATCTGCTTCTGTAAAATATCAATAATACGATTTAATCATTTTCATCCATATTTAATTTTTAGTCTTACGACATCTATACATGCCTTAGGAGAGTAGGGTCCTTATTAAAATACAATTCTTATGACAGGGCGCGAAGCCCAAGAACAAGTTCCTGTCTTACAAGACTAGGATCCTTTATTAGAATACAAATTTCCAGCACAAGGTCAATTCCGTGGTCAACCCCTAGACTAACGCCAAGACCAAACCCGAGGTCGATCATAAGGTCAAAATATGCCCTGACGTGGGCGACCTTGGGAATTCCCAAGGTTAAAAAGTGAAAGTTAAGGTGTCTCCTTACTACTCCTGTATCTGTGTCTGTGCCTGTGTCTGTGTCTGTGCCTGTGCATGTGTCTGTGCCTGTGTCTGTCTGTGTGTATCTGTATCTGTATCTGTGCCTGTGTCTGTGTCTGTGTCTGTGTCTGTGTCTGTGTCTGTGTCTGTGTCTGTGTCTGTGTTTGTGTCTGTGTCTGTGTCTATGTCTGTGTCTGTGTCTGTATCTGTGTCTGTGTTTGTGTCTGTGTTCGTGTCCGAGTCGGTGTCCGTGTTCGTGTCCGCGCCTGTATGTGTGCACTTGTGACTGAGACCTAGCTTCGCTTGTATATGTAAATTCTCTGACTGATTCTTCATCTTTGTCTAAGAGTAGTGCTCTGTTATTCTGTTGATTTCATGTTTGTTACTTCTTCAAGATCTACTTCTTCGAGATTACGATGTTGTAAATTGAGAGATAAATCTTTCAAGTGCCCGGTACCTCAAGGCCGTCATTGATATGGGCGTGGCAAACCCGAACTTTATTTTAATGATGAACGTCCATATTTAAACGCTTCCGATGTCCAACATATCTTAAGCGTCTCTCTCTCTCTCTTCTGTATATTTTCTGAAGCAGCTTCCTAATCTATTATTGCTTACGTTATCACATGAAACTTACGTTTTTAAGAAAGAAAACTTAAATTTCCTCATTGTCTACAATGAAGCCTAAGATAAAGTGGTAAGTAATGCATTTATAAATTGGAAAGCTCGCTTATATAGAAATACTTTGTCACATGTACATTGCTTCAAAGGTATGTGAACACAACAGAATTTTAGAGAAAAAGAAATGAAAACCAATTCAAAGACCAAAGTTTGGCGAAAACGAACTAAATTGTGGAATTGTTAAAAACTGTAGTAAATCAAGTACTTACGTTTTGTTTTAACTTTAAAGAAAATTTAGACTTTATTTTTATGATGAACGTCCTTGTCTAAACGTTTCAGATGTCGGATATATTTTTAAGAGTCTTTTTCTCTGTCTTACATCTACTGTAATTCCCTACGTCTCTGCCTCTATAGCTATACTATAACACTTTTGCAGTTATTTTTAGCACCAACGTAGCCTGCATGAGACGTTGTTTTTTGTGTAATCATTAAAAATTAACATAAAAATTAGTAATTTTTGCAACACTGAAGATAGAAGACGACAGTGTAACGGCATCAAAGCACAGAATTGGTAAATCGATAACAGAATATCTTCATATTCAGAAAATAGGCATATAGTGTTATGTAATGCATTTATATATTCAAAACCTCTGCTTTGTTGCATGCAGTACAAGACAAAGGCATGAGAATATAACACTATTTGCAAGCAAAAAAATAAAAACAAATTAAATGCTACAGTTTGACGAAAACAACCTAATTGCAGAATTGTTACAAAATGTAGTAGGTTAGGTACCTTAAATTAGTACCATAGAATTCTGAGAAATAACAATTGATCACTTTTTATTTTAATTTTAGCTCAGTGTAATAAAAATGCCTGTGCATGTGACTACGTGTGTACACGCGCGCCCGTATGTGTGTGTACGCAGCTAAATCACTGGGACCGAGTTTCGCTTATTTGACTGGCTCTTCGTTTAAGTGAATTGCTGTCACTTATATGTCTGCTACTTCTTCAGTATCTACTTACGATGTACTTGTCATCAATTGGGAGATGCTTCTCCTAAGGACCCGGTCGCTTAGGACCCTCATGGGTATGGGTGTGGCAAACCCGGACTCATTGAAAATACGTGTAAGTTTAACCAGTGAACTAATGGTGGAGTCCTTCATCCGAGTGGAATACTCACCTCTATCCTTATGCTGTTACACTCTTTTTTCGAGGCTAATGAATCAGTCACTTTATGTTTATGATGAACATCTTTAATTTTCAGTTGTCGGACATATTTTTAAGAGTCTCCCTCCCTCTCTCTCTTTCTATCATCTATTACCTTCTCTTTCTTTCCCTTCCTACGTCTCTCTATTTCTCTCTCTGTTTCTCTTTCTTGAAGCGACGTCCAGTTAATTAGTTGTGGCAAAATTATAATACCTTTAGTCTTGTGAAATATTACTAAATCACAAACTTTTTGCATGTATTCTATAGAGTGTAATATTATGGTTGTCCAGAAAGTTAAGAACGCTTGACCGGCGCCGATCTTTCACCACCGTGACTGAGTGTGAGCCCTGCCCCTCGCCCCAGTATAAGCTGAATCTCATTACTGTGCGGCCACGCGTCTGTATTCTGTAACAATTTAAAATGGTGGCGCATATAGGAAATCCCGCCAAATGTGAAGTGCGTTATATTCAGTTATTATTATTTGTTTTCTGAGTACACAAAATGTTCGCCCTATTGAAACCTAGGCAATTAAGTCAGAATTATGGCAAGAATGTCTGGAACGAGGTTTCAGCGAGGAAATGGATAATTAAAATAACACTATCCACTTCATATTTAACGGATCTTCTATGGATGTCACCATTTTGAATCTACACAGAGCAAAGACGCGTGGCCGCACAGTAACGAGACTCGGCTCACACTTGGGCTAGGGGATGAGCTAACTGACACACAGACAATCACGGTGGTAAAATATTTGCAGTAATATATACTATATATACTATATATAACAAGTATTTATGCCGATTTTTTGGGTTTAGCACAATACCACTGTTTTTGTTAAATTATATTTTTATAGTATTTAACAAAGACAAAACAAGAGATTTTTTTTTAGATGAATTAAATCCTAACAGGATGTAATTTCTATATCTGTACTTCGTGATGGAATATAAACATCGGAATTTGGAACTGTTGTAAGTTTTAAGCACGACAACAGTCTGATCGTCTGGTATGATTGTAAAGACCTGTAAATGTGTTGTAGTGTCCCAAGATACCCCATCCGCGTAATTCAAAGTTAATCTCAATAATTAAAAAGACTATAAAATCATTAAACGGATTATATTGAATTTATTCACAATGATGCAAATTCTTAGAAAAGTTAAATAATATATGTACTTCGCTTGACTTTTCTGGTAACAATGTTAAACTTACCCAAATTATTTGCCTGCATAACATTGACTTTACTCGCAATAATTAAAAGCTTAGAACTTATTTATAAGCCTAGTATTGAATTACTCGCGAAACTCAAATCTGATAAAAAGGAATTGACCGTCTAGTGCTACGCTACGCTGTATTAATTTTATTAGATTAAATGTTGTATCATAGCGGGACCTGTAAACAATACAATTTCGCAAATTAGAATTAACAACTTTTGAACAATGATGATTCAACCCGTTAATTTCACACTGGAAAAGGATAATCAAGAAAACCCAGCTTATTAATCAATGAGCCATTTTACAAATGCATTTACAAATCAAAGAAAAAACCAAAAAAAAAAGAAAAGATTCTATACGCACATAGAGCAAAATGTTATTAAATCGGGTTAAAGTGCGCATAAAATTATAGAATGGAATAACGAAAAAATAAAAAACTAGTTTAACTACTAATAAACATAATAAAAAACCAACAGTAAAACAACACACACACGCACGCACGCACGCACGCACACGCAGACGCACACGAACACGCACACCACACGCACAAGCACACGAACGCACACGCACACACACGCATACGCACACGCTCACTCACATGCACATGTACACGCACACGCACTCCCGTGCACACGCACATACGCACCATATGCACGTACAAGTTTAATAAAATTGTAATACCAGATTTAGTTGGCAGTGGAAACAAAGACAAAACGTTTTTTGACGGCCACTTTCATCAATACAATGGTCAATTCGACGTAAAAGATTGAAATGTACCTTTATTAGGACATCGTCGTTTTCTCGTAGTGCGTTTACGGTATTTTGGATTCTGTTCCACAGCTTTTCGGAAGTATTCATTTGAACCTCGTACACTTTTGTTTTTAACGCTCCCCAGATAAAGAAGTCGCACGGATTTAAATCTGGAGAGCGGGGAGGCCATTGAATAGATGCTTCTTGTCCCCTACTCTACCAATCCATCTATCAGGAAATTGTTCGTTTAGATATTCTATTACTGCACGTGCAAAATTAGGTTCTGAAAAAAATATCAGGGGACGAGGGTGGTTTTAACCCTTCTACAATTTCTTTTGGATTTATTTGATTACCGAAAGGAGAGTAATCCTCTAAAATGCACTTTTGTCAAATTTCATTCAATTTGTTTAACTCATTTCTGAACAGCGTACAAAAATTTTTTTTTATGTAAACTTTGAACTTTTCTCACGGGCAAACGGTACATTTTGGTATATAAATAAATTGCGCCCAATCGACTTATTTTGACCTCTACTATACGTGGTAGCTCTGTGTCTCAGAAATTTTTGGGACACCCTGTGTGTGTATATATATATATATATATATATATATATATATATATATATATATATATATATATATTGGCCACTGGCAATAAAATAAAATACGTTCTTTTATTAAATTAGCTAAATTGATTAAAGGTGAGTTTATTACTCGTAAAATCTGATAGTCAGATAAGACTACACTTATTTTTGGGGTTGGGTTAAAATTGCATGTTGGGATAGGCATGCCTTAGTATTATTATATATAGATATTAAAATTTACAAAGATTATTCAGTTTTGGGAAATTTATAATAAGTAAATTTACGTTTGTTGAGGAAATTGTTGTTTTATCTGTTCTGCCTGTTCCTTCCCTGGTTCAAGCTTTACAGGGACTCTCTCCCAAGAACTAATAATTTATCTTTGCTTTCTGCAAAGATTGTGGCACCTATTTCTTGTCTGTTCTCCTTATCTTTCTGCCTACAATTTCTTTCTCGTTTTATAACTAACCTAATCACCTATTTACTCTTTATCAACACTTCAAAACGCTATCCGAGTGCTCTGCGGTCTCAGGACCGTTTGGCTGAGTTACTAGTCGAGCTGACTAATTCCTCCCCATTTTATGTGACATAGATGGTTAGACACATGGGAATCCGGATTAAAACCAAGATGATGGTGATTATTTATCGACATAAGTTTAATTTATGCAACCGCTTTATTATGATGGAAAACTTACATTAAAACCAAAAAATAATGGGGCATATGTTCGCGTTTCTAGTTTTTACTAAAACGGAAACAATAATATATTTAATGCCACAACGGTGTATAATTATTGCATGTAACAGATCAATAGGGTGTCTCATAAAGTTTCAACTAATACTCTTGGTACACGTACGACCGATCTAAGGACTTTTAAAATGCTATTAAATTCGAAAAAAAAAACTGCATAGAATTGCTGCTTTGATTTTTCGCCGTATGCTTGAAAGTGTAACTTAATAACTACATTAAACCGTCATAAACGATGATATTTTACCCAAAAATTATGTGAGTATAAAAGCCCCATGCCATTTATCATGGTTTATTCGAATAACGCAAATTCAGTTTGCGTTGCTTTACATGTGTTACATAGAATCCATAAAAAGAAACCACACCGAAAAGCATTATCAATTATCACAACCTATCGACAAGATATTGCTATTACAATAATGAAACTTTCTCTGTCCACTATTTACATTGTGTAAGTAAATCCACTACCAAGCGAGGGTAAGCGACCTCCTATCATACTAGTGATGATATTGGCGCTGCTGGAATAGGAATTACACATTTCTGCATGACGGTATAAAACACGACGTTTGGCAAACAACTGTGGGTTGCGCTATGGTCTTTCGTTTGAATATGTGTAGGTGATGTTAAAATTTTACGTGTAAATCAGGTCGTATCTCAAACGGGAGAGTCTGTGACTGATCAGATTGTGCAGGAGGAGAGCCCCAAAGCGGAAAATGTCACATGATAACCCCACTTAAGTAAGCGTTAATCGCTGTTATATACAATCGTGTCGCAGGTTATGCCTTTATGACGTCAGCATCGGTGATTGGTTTATCGGAGGTGGAGGTAAACAGTGAA
This sequence comes from Vesta saturnalis, assembly GCA_036346205.1. Lineage (NCBI taxonomy): Eukaryota > Metazoa > Arthropoda > Insecta > Coleoptera > Lampyridae > Vesta > Vesta saturnalis. The sequence goes on from JARFJB010002021.1 coordinate 464,165, forward strand.
AAATCTTTCTCGGCTTTCTTATTTATTTTTTAATTATTTTTTAATGTGGATATCTAATAACTAAAAGAAATTTGTTAATAAGTAAATAATTAATTTAGGTTACCTTCGTGAAAATTTTACACTTTATAGCACTAGACCAAATAAGGATGGACGAGGAATGGAAAAAGCGATCAGAACAAATGAAGATGTTAAGGAAATAGGATAAGTAAAAGTTTTGTTACTTTTGATGGACGATGGTCCAGGCTCTCTTTCACCTGCAATCGTAATTAATTGGATCTGGTTCAGGTTATTTGTTTGAGACTTATGCAGTGTAGTTTGTTTAATTAGTGTTTTTCTTACTTATAGTATTCCCGAACAGGCTAAGGTTTGCCTAACGTGCTAAAGCACTCAGGAACACTGGGAGGGTTTAGGGATATTGTTAAGCTGCCGAGAAATGTTTATGAATGGCTACCTTGAATTGACTTAAGTCAAAGTTTGGAGGAAAACAGGAACTGAGTAATGCATTCCACAATTTGGTCACCGTGCAGAAAAATTTAGATTGAGCCCGTTTAGTGTGACACGATGGAATTTTGAGTGCGTAATTATGGTATGAATAGGCAAACCGAGTGTTCCTAGCGAAGATGGCCTGCGAAGGTATTAAGGAGTGTATTACGGAGGCACACTTGCCATGGTAATAGCCATAGAACAAGGAAAGAACCGAAAAAGGTTCAAACTCCATTTTTATGTTAGGGATGTCCGTTCCTAACATAGAAATGGAGTTTGAAAACTTGAGTTCTAAGCCATTCACATTTACAGCAGGAAATGATCGGTCTTTCTTGGCGGACACAAGGCAACACTGCGTTTTGTCGGCGTTGAACGTAGGTAGATTATTCCTTCCCCATTTAAGAACATACTCTAAGTCACTGTTGATTGAGGCTGATATTTTCACCTTAACGTCCTGCGTAGACTTATTGTTGTGGTGAGAGGAACTACAATGTAGAGTGGTGTCATATGCAAAGCAATGGATCGGGTTAGTTGTCGAGGAAATGAGGTTATTTATGTACAGCAGGAAAAGTGTGGGAGCTATCACTGATCCTTGGGGTACTCCCGCGTTAATAGTACTTTCTTTCGAAAAGAAGGCGTCGACGACAACGCGTATACGTCTTTTACCAAGAAAGCTGGATATCCAATCGATGAACGTATCGGATAAGCCGAACAAGTAGGCACTTGTGCCAAACCTGGTCAAAAGTTTTTGAAATATCTAAAGCTACTACGATTGTTTCACCGGACCTCTCTAATGAAAAAAGATCACTCGTTGAACAACTATGTCTGAACCCATACTGGTAGTCGTTTAAACATTTATTGGACTCGAGGAATGAACGTAGTTGCTAGTTGATGGCTTTCTCCATGATTTTCGACAGAATGGAAGTGATAACTACTGGTCGATAGTTTTAGGGATCGGTTTTGTCGCCCTTTTAGGAATAGGCTGGACATTTGTCAACTTCCACGATGAGAGAAACTCTCCAGATGACATAGAGACCGAAAAGAGTTTGTACAATAGAGGGACTAGCTCGGGGTAGCATTTTTTAAGGACGATAGCTGGAATACCGTCAGGGCCAGTCGCCTTGTTTGGGTCAAGTTTATTGATAATTGATTCCAGGAGCTTGCAACGAAAGTAGCGTATGGGGTAGATTTGGGCGACGGTACAGTTTTACCAGAATCATTGAGACATGAATTTGATGCAAAGTAATCGACAAAGAGGTTAGCTTTTTCAGCAGGATCAGCTACTATAGCTCCGTCGCGAGACGTCATGGGAGGAAAGGAAGATGTACTAAAGTTTTTACTGATGGCTTTAGCTAATGACCACAATTTACGACCACCCAAAGGGCATGAGACTAATTCTAGTTGGCGTGATTTTCGATAGATTTATTTGATTTCCATTTGGTATAGAGTCTATGCTTTTGCGACAATGCATCAGTACAAGTCCTGTTAAACCAAGGTTGGGAACGGGCATGACATACAAGATTATGTTTTTTTGGGAATGTATAACTCCATACCCATCAGGATAACTTGAGTTATTGAAAGAGCAATGTTTAAAGAGGAGGACCATTTAAAGTAATACTCACGCAGTGGTCTAATTGACCAAGTCGGGAAAGGACTCTTGTATTATAGAAAAGTGGGTTAGTTGTAAGGAATAGGTCCAGGAGATGTGCAGTATATGCAGAGGATACAGCAAATGCTTCTGCACTATGACCTGCGGGATTATTAGTAGATGAAAAATGAAGCCAATTGGAATTGTGGGCATTAAAATCTCCCAAAATTAAAATATCGCAAGATGGAAACTGTGATAAGAGGTAGTCTATTTTCAGACTAAGGTAATCAAAAAGATCTTGGAAGTTGTTATCATTGGGAGACCTATACAAACAACAGTAGAATTTAATAAATTGGGGCCCAGAATGTTTGAACCAAATCGCGTCAAATTTGTTGTTTTCTAAAGTGGACATCCTCTTACAACCTACGTTGTTGTTGGTATACGCAGATACTCTGCCTTTAAGGCGAAAGCTAGAGTGGAGGTTGTATCTGGGAAATAGCAGGTCCGGCGAATCAGTGCTTCCAAGGAAGACTTGTATTTCGGTTAGAAACAGAATGTTCGGTTGCACTTGTCCAAGGTGTTAGTGAACAGCATTAAGATTCGACCTACCACGTATGCTGCACTAATGAATCTGGATGTTGGTACTTTCGATGATCGAGGTCGCTTGAGTCCTGCCCTCCCGGGCATCCGAATGGGGCAAAATATTCCTGGCAGATCTTGCTCTTCTTAGTCTTGATTTTGGTATTGACGAATCGATGTGAGAGTGGGGCATCTCGTTCTACTCATCTGGGGTATAGCGTCTGTTTTAGAACTCGTCATTTTAAGGGTTTAGCCGTTAAAACACCACGCTTGACAAGTCCGTGTTGCCGAGTACATAAGGAATAAAGGAGAAAGTGACCGGCAGCCCTTACCGAGCTCAGAAAATTGGAGCACCAATATTAAGGAGCCCATTGTAAAGGTGGTGGTGTGTATTCAGAAGTAGTTATTTTTTAAAACTGTATGGAGGAATGTCAAATATAGTTTTCAATTTGGGACTACTTCGGCAATTTCATTAGTTAATCGCGTTGAGTACCGCCTTGACCGACAGAAATTATTTATTGTAACACAGAAAACCAATAAAGCTGATTTTCCCAAAAACATGTTGGCGAAAGTGAATGTATATCGAGACTTTTTAATTTGCAAATTAGGATACATAATTAATAAGTAAAAAAACGAAAAAATAACATTGCGATCCATTAACGATCCTTGCAAATCTTACAAGATTAAGACCCAAAAAAACCAATACTTTTTGGTTTTAAATAGTAGAAGTTTCAGTTACTGAATAGGAATAAATAGAGCCGAAAGTAGAAAATATATTAATTAATTTAATTGAATGTTTTGTCGTTGATGGATTTTAACAAAGATTGATAGTGTTAATAAGACATACATGCTTACCAACTGACATAAATTATATTAAACCAGTACACTTGTCTTTTCATTCCTCATTTCCTTTTGAATACATTAAGCGCATACCGAGATAAAAGTGACTGTAAATCAGTTTCTATCAACAAATTAAGTCAACACCAATTTATGAATATTAATTATCTTGATCGATACCGTTATTGCAGTATCTCACAAATTAGAAAGTTTACAAAATTATGCCGTAAATAAAAGTTAAATTATGGGTTATGAAGGACGAACCTGATGCACAGTAAATTAGTATGTAAATTTAATAATAGTATTCAAGTGATGCTTACCATTAATAGGTGTAAGCTTTCATCTATTTCATCTGACGAGAGTATTGTTTATTGTGTTGTGAGTAATATGAACCTTTGTTATTGATAATATCCAGTTTCGTCAATTTTCCTAATACTATATTATTTAGAATCAGTGCTTTAATTTGTTACTTTCTTTTTCATAACATTTAAATGATTAAAAAGATTGAGATTACTAGTTTAGTCAATGAATATAATTATAGCTCTACGGTTATCCATTCATGAGAAACATTAAAGGTTGTGTATTACAAAATATTTAAATTAATGGATTTGGACCTAACCTGCAATAAGCAAAGTTTTCATTTAATTAAAAATTTAAATTTACGGTAATTCAAACTTATGTAAATTACAACCCATGTAACCTACGTAACTGATTGAACAACACGCACAATTTAACTTGTATACACCGAATTGTATTTTACTATCTTTAGGTTAGTCGGAACTAAATTCTTATTAAAAGAAAATATAATCATAGGTTAAGCCAATAAAATATAACACTGAATTTATAAACGAAATGGAATCATACTCGACAAATTTTAGGACTCTTAAGGCGACGAATAAGCGTTCATTTTTATGTTGTAATATTTATAGTAGAAAGCATGGAATAGTCTAATTAAATGGTAGTGAATAGACAATAACTTTAGAGAAGTTGTTACCTCAGACTATTTTTTTGGTAAAAAAACAATGAAAGGTTGGTTACAATTAAAAATAGACTACATAAAATTTTTTAGTTGTGAGAAATAGTTATTTATTACCCAAGATAATAATGTGACATATTAACCATCGAGTAAAAAATGTTAATTCCCTGCTGCTGTTAGCTATGAATTAATTATATTTTACTGGATGTCAATTTTATTTTATCGCTGTCTGTAATACTTTATTTTATTTTGTCAGGTTTTTCATAAACATCAAAATTTACATTTAACGCAACATGGTAATCATGTTATATAAGACAGTAAAAAAATTTTTATCGTTTAAATGATGAAATATGGCTTTATCGGACTGTACACGCCCCCTTAACAGATATAAACACTTCCATTAGATACGGATTTTTTTTTGATTGGATATCCCATTTTATTTACAATTTGTACTAGTACAGTCAGTAAATTGCGTGACGGTAGTGATGACGTGTAGAAGTATGCTCACCAGCGGACTTCTGTAACAGCAAGCTTATGTTATTGCGACTGGGGATTAGAACTTACAAACTAAGGCTTATAACCTAACTTAAGCTACCCTATCTACATGATTATTTAAAATCTATTCACTAGATCACTTCGCAAAAACCTTTTCAATCGTCACTTTGGTTAGGTTCACTGCTAGTTCATTGGGATGAACTCTAAGTCGTGCACTGTAGTGTAGAGTGTGGCGTTGTATTTCTTCCTTAACTGCTGGGGTTTGGAGATTCCTTCGATTACGGTGTTGGGAATGAACCAGTGGGCATTCGTTATCATGCGCAGCACTTTAGATTGGAGCGCTCCAGTATTTCTACGTTCTATGAATTTGATGCTGTGCCCCACAGTTGGATCGAATATGTCCATATTGGTTTTAATATTACTTTGCATTTCTTTAGCCAGTTTTCAATGGAGATAAGATTAGTCTGTAGTTTTTGCGAGGCCATTACGGGACCAGTGTCCGACGCTAGTATGGCGGTGTCATCCGCAAATGCTGCAGTTAGGACTTCTGTTGAAGTTGGCAGGTCTGCGGTGTAGATTTGGTACAATAAAGGCCCGAGTACACTACCTTGGGGTACCCCGGCATTTATTGGGAAGAGTTCAGAGTGTTCAGATTCAATTTTAGCCAGGAAGTGTCTCTCATGAAGGTAGGACTTTAGAATTAGGAAATAGTTGAGTGGGAAGGGATTGCGTAACTTATACAGTAATCCGGTAAACCAGACCTTATCAAAGGCCTGGGTAATGTCGAGAAATGCAGCTGAGCAGTATTGTCGAGTTTCAAAAGATCAATGTATTTGTTCCACTACTCTGTGGATTTGTTCAACTGTGGAGTGCATTTGATGAAAACCAAACTGGTTGGAACTGATTTGGAATTGTCTCTGCGTTTTCGAGAATGGGAATTAATCTCTTGAGGATAAGTTTTTCGAAAACTTTTGATATGATGGGTAAAAGGCTTATTGGCCTGTATGAATTTAGTTCTGCAAGAGGTTTATCTGGTTTTAAGATAAGGATAATTTGAGGCAATTTCCATTGCGCAGGGAAATATCCAATTGCGTAATGTACTTTATTCCAATGTGAGGCAGTTCTTTTAGAGTTTTCGCGGTGATCAGGCCATATCCAAGGGCCTTCTTCTAAAATTTCCCCAGTTTTGAAACCCTTAACTGGTGGCTCGAGCTGATAAGGTTCTTCTAAAGATTGGATGATTTCATTTTCATCGCCTGGTCCGTTGTCTGAGAGGTGCGGCCGGAACACTTCGGTTAAATGTTCAGCAAACGCTTGGGCTTTGTCTTCATTGCTTCTTGTCCAGGTGTCTTGGAGTGTCCTGATGGTAGGAGTAGCTTTTTTGTATTGTTTTATTTTTTTGGTAGTCCTCCAGAGAGAATATTCCGTAGCTTCTGTGAGGGTGAGATTCTTAAGGAATGTTTCTATACAAGCGTTTTTATTTTCGTTTAGGAGTTCAGTTAGTTCCCGCGTGGCACCGTTCAGTAAACGTTTGCTTTCCGTGGTTCTTAGTCTCCTCCATTGTTTTTGTAGCTTCCTTTTTTCTTTAATTTTGTTCATGACTGCTGTAGGGCGATCGAAGGTTTCGAGGGGTCTACTAGCTTCAGGGGTAGCAGTCTATCCTGCCTGCTGAATGGTGTCATTGAAGTGCTTGGCTGCCTCTTCAAGGTCTTGGGCAGTTTTAAGCGGGACTTTGAGGGTTAGATTCTTATCAATTATATATCTGTAGTAATCCCAGTTCGTAAGTTTGGTACTTAGTCTCGGTTCTTTCTGTTTACTCATCACTGTAGCACTGAGAGTGACTAGGACTGGTGAGTGATCAGTTGATAGGTCTACACATGATTTTGCTACAATAAAATGTTGCGGAATGCCTTTTGGGATACAGAAATCGACGAGGTCGGGTTGTTTGTTTATGTCGGTGGGCCAGTACGTTGGTTCACCAGTCGTTATAAATTTCAGATTGTTCTTTTCTAGTATTTGAAAATACACAGCCGATATTATAAGGGGACCTGTTGAACCCTCTATGGACACGCTAACTGCCTGCAGGAAATCTTGACAGAATTCCGTGGTTTTATGATGTTTAATTGTGTTTTTAATTATTACAGCTACCCCACCTCTAGCTGTTCCAGCTGGGTGATTTGTGGAATACACTGTATAGTTCGGGATTCTTATGTAGCTTTTTTCAGTGAAATGCGTTTCGGATATCAGCGTGATGTCAAGGTTGTAGTTGCTGATAAATATTTTCAATTCTTCTATTCGTTGGGACAGGCCATTCGCATTCCATAATGCAATTTGTAACATCTTATCCATTATGTAAGTTTAAAAAGAACTGTTGTTAGGAGGTTTAACAGTGTTCCCATTTGCTCAAACAGTCCTTTCAACATATTCTTTAGTTTTTGCATTTCATTATTTGGCTGATATGTTTGATTTGTGTTTGTTGTTTGTGTGGTATTTTGAGGTGGTTGGTTTTGGATCCTACTTGCTGGTGAGAAAGACAATCCAGGTTGAAATTGGTTGATCCTTTCGGGTGGAGTATATTGTTTGGGTTTGAGAGCGAGAAAAGTTTTCTTTTGGAGTTCTTTGTACATGGTACACCCTTTATAATTGACTGGGTGGTTTCTGCCGCATACGACGCATTTTACATCTCCAGATTTTTCCTTTCTTAGGCACTCAGCCGTTAAGTGATCTTCTGCGCATTTTATACATCTTGGTTTTAGGTGGCAAAAGCTTTTGTACTTGGGTGGTTCGAATTTAATCTTACATTGTTGTATGTATTCCACATTAAAGATTTCTTTATTATTAGTAGCAGACTTTAGTTCGATGAAAAACATAGGAAGAGGTTGTTTGGTTCTAAATTGTTTCACGTTCCAAATGTTGGTGACCTTATGACCTTATTTTTCGATTTCATGTTTTATTTCTTCTGGATTTATGGAGGTGGTGCATGCTTTTTAACACTACTTTGTAGCTTCTCTCTTTAAGTTTGAAGGTATGGAATTCTGTTTTTTTATCAGTTAGGGCTTTAATGATTATTCCGTATTGTTCAGCTGTTTTTGGTTGGACTTTAACTTGGTCACCGTTGAGAGCCTTTATTTCATACTGTTTTTTACTAACTTCATCCAAAAGTTTTACAAGTGGTGTGATGTTTTTTACGCCAGTTACGAATACTGAAGGAGGCTTGACTACTTTTTCGGAACTTGTTTTTTGGCTTTCGTCATCGATTTCTGCATCAGCGAGGAATGAGAAGCGATTAGGGGTCGAGGGTGCGTCTAGCCAGTAATCGTCTCCTTTTGTAAGTTTGGATTTATGTCCAGCGTTGTCTTGTGGGTTTCTTCCTCTTTTGTGTGTTACTTGTGTCCAGTCAGTGTCGACTTGAGTTAGGGGAGGGAAAATTGTGTACTGATTGTAATTTTGCGCTTGTTGGTGAGGTTGGGGTGGGTACTGCGAGAATTTCATTGCCCCAGAGGGTTGGTAGAAGGCCATGACGGCCTGCACACTTTAGCTTAGATCTTATTATTGCGTATAAAATTCGTTTTATTATTAAATTAAATAAAATAAAATTGGTATTTATTATTACGCGGAAAGAGGTTCGGGTTAACTCACTTTATCGCAGGTCACCGTTATCTTAGCGCGCACATGTACATGACATCTTTCCTCGTTGAAAATCAAACGAGAACCAGATACGGATTTAAACCGTGAAAGAGATAATTATTCACAGATTTTGACGAAAGACAGAAAAACGATTTGAGAACTACTGAAAATGCAATTACAGAATAGATTGACATATTGTACTTTTGTCCTTCATCAAGATTTTTGCATAATAACTATCTCTTTCCATTAACATAATCGCCATGTTGCATAAAACCGCATGCTTTACGAAAGCTTCCTTCAATATTAACCCATACAACCGACTTTAATTTCAGGATTTCGAGTATTACAAATTTACGGAACTTGGACATACCCACTTTCGTCCTAAGCATACTCCAGATATAATCAAAAAGTGATGTGTTCCGCACTCCAACCCACACGTGACTTTTGTGCCCCTAAGCAAGTTTCTAAGTCCAATCAAGTCAACCACTTTTACCTTTATATCATGTATTAGATACAGGTTACTTTCTACACAAATATTCACCAGGCGTTCACCATTCGCATTTACTCTTGAATCTTCAAATTGTCCGAGAAAGCCTTCTTTATATTCTCTTTGTACACCCATCTGACCATTAAAGTCTCCCAATAAAATCACTCTTACCGGTACGTAACATGTAATAAAAGTGAAATTTTTGAAATTCCACTTTCATTCATACCCACATTACCCGGGAGCTTACCAAGCTACCGTTTAACACGTCTATTCGATGTGCCACTCACAATCACTCCAACTTCTTTTGCACTATACATTTTCGTTTCAACCCCTGAGGTCTCTCTGTTATAATCCAGGCCACCTTTCGCGGCCAGTGAGTTAGTAACTGAATTTCAGCTAAATGAGTTACTGACTGTTTTTTTGCACATATTCTACGTACTGAGACTTTGAAGTCATGTAACTTCATTATTTTTTTTACCTGAAAATATACAAAATTTTAACCAATAATGCATCCATCCTATACGAACGAGTTAGTAATAACAAATCTTCCAAAAGTTTTCAAGTTTTGATAAGAATGGACCTTTTGTCAGTACATGCTAACTTTTTTAAAAATTAATATTTTTGCGTTTCGACTGAACTGGATCGGTAGTTGCTGATTCTGTAGACAAAGCCAACGTTTTTGTGGATTTGTTTGCATCAAACTCGTGTCTCAATGATTCTGGAAAAGATGTGCCCCTAGTCAACTCTTCTTCATACGTTATGAAACCAATTCATTTTCGGTACAAGCTCTTGGAATCGATCATCAGTAGGCTTGATCTCAATAAGGCGACTGGCCCAGACGGTATCCCAGCTATTGTCTTAAATAAATGTTCCCCCGAACTAGTACCAGTCCTATCTAAGCTCTATACGATCTCTATATCTTCTGGGGAATTCCCTTCATCATGGAAGTTAGCAAATGTTCAACCTATTCCCAAAAAAGGTGATAAGACCGATCCCTCAAATTACAGACCAATTGCCATCACTTCCATTTTGTCTAAAATCATGGAAAAAGCCATCAATCAGCAACTGCTCACGTTCCTTGAAACTAACAAACTCCTTAGTAACCACCAATATGGGCTTAGTCAAAGTCGTTCAACAGGCGATCTTCTTTCATATGTGACCCAAGTTTGGAACAATACAGTAGAGCAGTCCGGTGAAACTGTTGTAGTCGCTTTAGATATCTCAAAGGCATTTGACCAAGTTTGGCATAAGTGTTTACTTGCCAAACTCACCTCGTTTGGGTTAAATGATACGCTCATCAACTGGGTTTCTAGTTTCCTTGATAAAAGATGAATACGTGTCGTAGTTGATGACTTTTTTTCAAAAGAAGTTAGCATTAACGCGGGCGTACCACAGGGATCCGTTATAGCACCTACACTTTTTCTGCTGTACATAAACGACCTTATTTCTTCAACAACTAACCCCATCCATTGCTTTGCTGACGATAGAACTCTTCACTGTAGTTCAGCTCAGTCTACTCATAGTGATAATCCACCTTCTATGTCAAATCAAGAAATTAAAGCTGAAATGGCAAATTCAATCAACAAAGACATTCAACGTATTCTCGAATGGGGAAGCAATAATCTAGTTAAATTTAATGCTAACAAAACTCAGTGTTGCCTTATGTCCGCCAAAAAAGATCGATCATTTTCTGTTGTAAGTATGAATGGCTCAGTTCTTAAGTTTTCAGACTCTATTACTCTGTTGGGTATGGCTGTATCTTCAAATCTCTCATGGGTTGACCATCTTCTGTCAGCTACCAAAACAGCTGCTCGTAAAATAGGCTTTTTGTACAGATCTAAGCAGTACTTTACCTCTCGACAACTCCTTCTGCTGTATAAGGCCCAAATACGGCCTCATCTGGAATATAATTCTCACCTTTGGGTTAGTTCTCCCCAATACGCTCTCGATATCGTTGATCGTATTCAAAAGAGAGCGATTAGGCTTATAAATGACCCGTCCTTAACTTCTCACATACAGTCCCTTGAGCATAGAAGGATGGTTTCAGTTCTTTCTTTGTATTATCGTTATTACAACGGCTGTTGTGCTGCTGAATTATATTCTTTGATACCATCTCAGCCTATCTTTGTGAGAAACACTCGGTTCGCTCATTCACATCATCAGTATGCAGTACAAATCTCCACTTGTCGTACCAAACGGGCGCAATCCACATTTTTCTACACGGCTTCTAAACTCAGGAATGATCTCCCTAGTTCCTGTTTTCCTCTCACTTATGATGTGAGAAAATTTAATGTAGCTGTTCATAGGCATCTATTGGCAATTCATTATCCCTCTATCCATCCTCCTAAGTATTCCTGAGTGCTTTAGCACGATAGGCCTTATTTAGCCTGTTCAGGTCCACAATCATAAAAAAATAAAAATAATAATAATCACTATCAAATGGAATCTGTTAATTACATAACTTCGTCGCAAGGAATAAAAAAAATTAATCTTGCCTGCTGACGAAGAGAGCGCAATATTGTATTAAGTTGAGAGGCGAGTAACTACGAGATTATATTCACGCCACCGGTCCCTACTAAAACAAAACTGCGATTTCTGTACATGACTGAATTTTTTTAATAAAATAATAATATAATTCGTATTATATGTATTAGTAATAAGGATTGTACAATATTACAAATAAACAATAGCTATCCAATGTAAACAATGAAAATTAATAGCAAAATGATAAATAACATACTTATATCTACTAAGATATGAATTTTTCCGTACGTTCAATGACTTTATTGATATCATCACAAACTCCACGTTCTTTTTCACGTTCAAAATATTTTCTCGCGTTTCCTATTAACTGCTTTACTTCTAACGAAAAAGGTTTTTGCATTTTGATAAGCAGATATTATACGTTCACCATCACAACCGTATCGTACTAACCATCAAATCATTCCAATACCAAATTTATAGGGAAGGAAATCGTTTTATAATTACTTGTAGGTATTTCTTAGTAATGACATTTTTCAAATTGTTTAAAGTAAAAGTTTGTCAGAAGTACATAAATCAAGTATTTATATCAATTAGTGGTATTTTCACTTTCCGTTTAAAGTCAATAATGTTATTGGAATGTCAGAGTCTTTAAATAATACTAATCAACGCAATAGAAAAGTTATAATTGGGAATCAAATTGGTTTATAAGTACTTGTAGGTATTCCATAATAATTACCTTTCTTCAATTTAAGTGACAGTTTTACTACTCTTATTAAATACGTGCGAAACGTTTTTGATTTTTGATAGCTATTATTTTTATTGTAATTACATTATTTCAATTCATATCTTTGTAGATATAAGTATGTAATTTATCATTTTGTTATTAATTTTAACTGTTTGCATTGGATAGTTATTGTTTGTTTGTAATATTGTACAATCCTTATTACTAATACATATAATACGAATCATACAAAGTCTTACTATTTTATTACATTAAAAAAAAATTAGTTATGTACAGAAATCGCAGTTCTGTTTTAGTAGGGATGGGTGGCGTGAATATTATCTCGTAGTTACTCGCCTCCCAACTTATGACAATACTGCGCTCTCTTCCTCAGGCAGTAAGATTAAATTTTTTGTTGATTGCGACGAAGTTATATAATTAATAGATTTCATTTGATAGTGATTATTTACTATAAATTCATTCCTACAATTTCATTCAGTTGAAACGCAAAAATACGTATTTTTAAAAAAGTTAGCATGTGATGATAAAAGATCCATTCTTATCAAAATTTTGATAACTTTTGGAAGATTTGTGATTAATAACCCGTTCGTATAGGATGGATGCATTATTGGTTAAAATTTCATATATTTTCAGCTAGAAATAATGCAGTTACATGACTCTCCGTATGTAAAATATGTGCTAAAAACAGTCCTTTTTTGATTTCTTTAAAAATAATTACCGATGAGGTTCACTTACAATTTTCATGTGTGTGAGTGTGTGCGTCTGTGCGCGTGTGCTTGTATGTGTGTGCGTGTGTGTTTGTATGTGCGTGCGTCCCTGCGTGCGTGATTGTTTGTGTATTCGTGTGTGCGTGCGTGCGTGTGTGTGCGTGCGGTACGTTTCCCCGCGGCCGATTCGCCGCCACCGGGTGGGACGCGGCTGTTTTGCCGCCATGCCGTTTAGCTGCCAGCCGTTTCGCCGCCGAACCAGAACAATGCTAATATTTGGAATAACAAATACACTAGGTAACGGTAAATTTAAAATTATGTAATTTATTAAACGAATTGGCAATTGTGGGCTATAGAACGCAAATGCGTAGTGATATAAAAAATATGCGTTACCATATTAATTTTCTAAAAGAACAAATTAAGCGGCAAAAATATCTTACTAAAAGGATTAAGAATTGATGCGTCCGTGTATGTGTCTGAGTCTGAGTCTGTGTCTGTGTCTGTGTCTGTGTCTGTGTCCGTGTCCGTGCCCGTGTCCGTGTCCGTGTCTATGTCTGTGTCTGTGTCTGCGTCTGTGTCTGTCTCTGTGCCTGTGTCTGTGTCTGTGTCTGAGTCTGAGTCTGTGTCTGTGCATGTGTCTGTGTCTGTGTCTGTGTGTGTGAGCGTGTGTGTGGACGCGCGCGCGCCTATGAATGTGATTTGGTATCCACAATAAGTCCAGAGCCATAAACGTACATAGTTAAATTTTAGTATTTACGCTTTATTTAAATTTCTTATAGAGCTGATTAGATTTTGGAAAAATCTAATGACGCAGGGGTTTATTATGCGCAGTTTTTGGTTTTTATCAAATATTTCTGAAACAGCTGGATATTTGAAAGATATAAAGATACCTATACATAGATCTTGTTTTCTACTCAATTGTTTGATACGAGGCGTAATTTGGCAGCAAATAAATTCCTAATGTGGAATTTAAGCGTTTGTTTTTTTTCAATATCTGAATCACAACTTGGGAAAATGTGTAAAGAAATTTTTTAAAGATAATTTAATTTTGCATTACTTTGTTTCGTTACGCGACATTTGGGCGCCAGTTTTTGGCCACCAGCCGTTTAGACACCGAATATTGGCCGCTGCACGTTAGTTTTAAGAAAACCACATTTGTTTAATAGTTTGAAACTTCTAATAATTAATAATTTAATTACTTTTAATAGCTCCGCGTGGAGCATACTGGATCAGAGCGTCCCGAACCACAAGTCTTCCTCCAGAAGAAAATACACGGTGGAATCAACGTATGAAACAAGTTTTCATGGTTGGAATATTTAGACAAGCACCTCCACTACTTGACTAAGTTTACGTAATTCTGGCTCATATGATTGGCTTCATTTTTCCAGTTTTATACACTCTTTAAAAAAAAACACTGCAAACCTATAATAGACTATTTTCACTTATCAAGGAAATGTGCCGCAGTTCCAACCCGAAACAATTTCACTGGATTTCGAAATGGCTTTAATCGGTTCAGCTAGTGACGCTTTTCGTGCAGCCCACTTATTTGATTCTCTGTTTCATCTTGTAAGAATTTAAAAAAATGAGTACGTGAAGATATATTGTACCACAATATAGTAGCAACCATGAATTTGCGTCAAGCGCACGTATAGTAATTGCATTAGCTTTTGTTCCTGTTCAGCCACTCGATTACACAATCGAAGAACTCTTACTAAATATACCAAATGAACTGCAACTAATTTTAAATTGGTGAAATGAAACGGTACAGAACGTCTGCCGATGTTTGGAACGTGTACAAAAGTGTTCTAAACCACCAATATCGTACAAATAACTATGTGGTGGCTGCACATCGTAGCTTAAAGTCCCAGTTAGACATGCATTATCTGTCTATATGGAAATTTATAGATGGTTTACGAACAATTCAAACATTCTTAGGTGGCTGATGAAAGAGTCCGAAATATTGTTCAAGAATTTGGAAACAGAATACGTAAACGGGATTTCTCACGCAATGGATTAAAAGTAAAAGTGAAACAATGTGAATGGCAAACAAAAACTGGTGGTGAACCATATTGTAGTTTTACTTTTTATCGTGCGATTATATGTATACTGTTTAAGTAACTGTAATCTGATTTTACTTGTTAGCTAACAAAATTGTCATAAAGTTATTTGTATTTACATTGATTTTAAATACGAAATTCTTTAATTTATCTTTTTTTTCAAAAATAATTTGTTTCTTACAAAAAAATCATATTTACGATAAATAACAGAAGAATCGTGGACTATTTTTAATATTTGTAAATCTCGACGCCCAATCGGCGGTGTTCAAAAGTCTCGGCGGATAGGCGGCCGCGGTCAAAACGACGGCCCCCAAAATCCGGATTCGCTTTCCTTATAAAGTTTCTTAATACAAAGCCAAATAAGGGTTAAAAATTAAAATGCTTAACCCGTACTTTCGATATTTTTACCGAAGCGGGCGACGTGAATTTTTTTTCAAGTTAGCATCTAGTTGTCTATTAACCTCTTTAACTGACATAGATCATTGCTTTTGTTTTGAATATGTTGCCTATTTTCTTTAGGAGCTATTAAAAAAGGGGTTGCACAATTATCATAAAAAATTACTATTATTAATATTATTTCATTTCTTTTAATTTTCAATTTCTTACCATTACATGCATTATTACTATTTATTTTTCTATGCATCATTTCATTTTTTCATAATTCTCTTCTATATTTTCTGGTTTATCGTAACCAAAATATTGTTTGTTTTTAAATTTATGTTGGATTAAGCTGTTTTTTAAAGGTTGTAAAGAAGTTCCAATTTAAATCATACTGCAGGCATTATGTTATGATTCATTAAATTAAACTTGACAATTGTCAATCTTTGCTAATAAGAAAGAGCACATATTGTAACTAATTTAATGTCTTCAACTGGCTACGTCTTACTGTAGTTTGTTACACGTCCAAACCGCACTAGGCGTCGTGTATGCTTACTAATGTAAGCGGGTTGCCAAGCCAGCTAACAGGGAGATAGGCGTGGTCGAAATAAGAAGTAAAATGAATGATTAATACGCTCAAACACCTTACACCGATATTCACACAGCTCAGTCCGGGAAAATATGTCTCCAGGCGCCACCACAATCGAAACTTTGCTAAAATAATTGTCTTAAGCTGGGTGTTAATTAACCCTACTTGATTGTGGAAAGTAGGATTGTGCTTACTCAGCAAACTCTCACACGAGGGTCCTAAAACAAACACTCGTCCCAAACAATTCAACTCAAACTTAAATATATTTAGTACTACCCAGGTTATTAGAAACTTTTTGAATACACCTCGTAAACCAAAATTTCCAAAACAAAATTTATCACTCAAATTTAACTGCATTCACGTAACCCAGTTATACAAAAAAAATTGAAATACACGGGTCGTCACAAACTTCCTGATTGTACCCTATACATCCAGAATACCAAAGTTATAACAAGTTAACTGAATATTTTCTACGTATCCCTCGTATACATATAAAGTTAAATTTCTACTTATTAATGAATAAAATAGCTCTTCATTCAATGATCGATAATTAATTTTTAAAATTCCTAACCAAAAGGAAAGCAATGTCATCGGCTTAATAATTGTTCCTTTATGATACCTCTGAATCGTATGGGACATTCGTAAATATGTAAGTTCTCAAAACTCCACCTCTTAGTTATACTTAATGAAATTTTTAAATCAACAGCTGATCCGTCATTAGTGTACTGCGTTAAACGAAACTAACATGAAAATCTTCTTTTTAAAATGAACCTGGCAAATATAACCTTTCAGGTTGTTCATTAATCTTAAAACCAAAATATGCAAAGTCTACATTTAAATTGTCGAAAACTAGGTCACCAATTAAGTAAACGTCACAAATGTGTCTCATAACTGGCTAAATAAACAACAGAATAAACGTTAACGATAAATATATATATATATATATATATATATATATATATATATATATATATATTGTCCTGCACAAAAAACAAATGTTTACATACACTACAATAGCGTGGTTGAGAAACCAAACCACCACGTCACTGTCAATACAAATTTGCGTTTCTGCAAAAATTCTTACTACTAAAACCGCCAATACAACATAACTCGAGATCGATTACCTTTTACCTTCAACACTAGTTAATTAAAAAAAAATATTACACAACAATACGCAAATAAACTAAACAAAAAGATAATCGTGCTCAACTGAGTTTTCAAAATTCTTAAATGTAATTCTTACTTAAAGACTGTCCATTCATCCTACGCTTTTCTTTTTTCTCTCTTCCCGTAAACCAATTATTTGTAGTCCATGTGTATCCTTAGATTGCCTGAAGGCACATAACAAGTACTCCACAATTTCACAAACACTTATTCCTTTCGGTACTCGCGAATAGTCTAACTATACGAGGTTATTACTCCAATAATCCGTAATAAACTGTACACCTTTGGTTGCCTCTTTAAAGTTTCTTGCAACCTTTAGGACAATTTAGCCCTTCCTTACACAAATAAACTTTTAATGTCATATAAAATTACTTTAACATTGGCTCAATTTACTACGAATATTTCGTTCACTTAAAGGTGGTCCCATAAATAATTTTAACTAAGGATCATTACAAGCACACGCGCCGCCCTCAACACTATAACGTAACAACTGTTATCTTATTATAAATCTGCTTACGCACTTTTTTTTTCTTGAAGAACAAAAAAAACATAAACTGATTTTATCTTCAATCTCAATTTTATTAATTGTTTTATTTATGAATGTCTTATACGATTCATCCCCTTTCGGGTTACGCAGTTGTTTAAACAATGACTGCCTTCAATTTTATTCACAAATATAACTCCAACTTAACCCATTCTGACGTCACACTTCACCTCGCGCGCGTTTTCCACCGAGCTCTCACCAAAAAGCAAAAAGCAAAAAGCAAAAAAGCAAGAAGCCCCCGTCAATCTCTGGCTTTCCTATTTATACCTCAAGCCATCCATCTTTAAACATGTCTTCTTTCCTCGCTATATTCACCAATGGTATTCACTCAAACTTTCTTAGTGCCGACTGATGCTACCCTCTGTACAAACACGCTTGTAATTACAATACATCGCCATGTTTGTTCTTACCTGCAAATTTTACAATTACTTTATGGAGAAGTCATTTCTCGTCATCACATTCATTCAGTGGCCACTCTGGACCATTACACAACTTTCAACGTTTATCTCTCACATGCGCTTATCCTCCTTCCGCAACATTTGCAAAAATAAGTACAGTCTAAGGTCTCAAATCCCATATACGTACACGTATTCTCAAAACTGATTGCACAACATTACGAGAACTTTCTATAATCAACAATTAAACATACAAAATCTTTCTCTACATATTTTCTAAAACATTCTATACTTATACATTTACATCTTCGGGCCAAGATTACTCCTTTATCTTCCAACATTCCATTCCTTACTCAGTAGTCAACAGTAGCAAACATTATCGTCCCATGGACACATTTCTCTTCACATTTACATTCATCAGAATCTATTTATTCCAACACCAATGTCTCTATAACATTCAAATACACGTATCTGCATACTGAATGATATTTCTCCTAAATTGCCAGTGGCGTATCACCCACCCACATACATTATGCATATACACAAAACAAAAATTTTTTTTTTCGTTCAAACTCAATACACCCGTACTCAAAACAAGTAATACACGTCATTATAACATCTTACATACATGGTGCGTCAACACAACCTTACAAGTTTAACAGAAATTGCAGTTATCTTACGTCTGAATCCACACTTTAGAGTTTTTGTGTTGTGGTGACAATAGAAGACCACATTTTTTTCTCCTATTAATCATAATTTTTACAGTTACAACTTCTGTTACATTAAATGTCTTCCCTTTTAGCTTTCAACTTTCAATTTTTTGTTTTTATATGATAGGATCTGCCTTTTGTCATGGTGCATGTGCATTATTTCTTAATTTAGCCTGATGATGACAATTTATTTGTCGAAATATGTTGCTTTAGATTTAATCTATGCTTTTAAAATTTAATATTTATGACTATTTCCCTCAGAAAATTTCAACCAATTAAATTAACGCATTTTATAGATATCACCTAACGGAGAGATACCACTGAGTATTCGACGCACCGTGATTAAACGCTGCACTAGAAGCGGCGTTTGTTAAAAAATCGTTAATATTTTCTTTTTTGGATTCTCCCTCGTAACTTTGCAATTAAGTTGCCATGGCGACTTCCATCTACTTTCAAATATGGCTTCATGTAAGATATGTTTGAATAGCCTGTCGTTTTAATAATTTCATGTTCTCTTACAACACGTTTCGCAGGATTGGTTATAGCTGTTGATCGCTTAGAATGGTTTGTTATTTTATTACGTTTTACATTTATTCCAACCTTTACAGTGGCAGATGTAGTTCACTTGGAAATCGTGCATTTGATGTTAAGAAAAAAGATATGTAGTAACGCCGGTACCTCTCTTTTCAATAAGTTTATGGAACAGTATGAAAAGTTATTTTCTGTTAAGAATTACGTATTAGTTGATTTTATTAAAAAAAATACCTTACTCCGGGACATCGATCTGGGTTAGTTTTATATTCAACTAACCATTTCTTTTATGACAGCGGGTTCCCCCTTCTTGGCAGATGTTACTAAATTTTGGGTTATAAACCAAAACTATATTTTTCTATTCAAAAAAAGCTCAGACACTCTGCCACTTCCCCACCCCGTCGAGCCAGTATTCGCGATTATTGTATTTAAGGCGTTAATGGGACAATTTCTTCATCTACATCGCTCGAGCTTGATTGACCAAGACGAACAAAACACATTTTTAAGATAAAAATGTTCCCACAATCGACATTAGCACGTCTTATCAATTTATTTATTTGTTTACATTTGAGCTGACATACTTAACGGTACTTTTACAATCGCGATTTTTTAATCGTAATTTATACAAAAGTAATTATTTTTCGTTTTTAGCTTCCAACATATACATACGTGGATTATGACCGCCACGATCTCCAGATCTGTCAATACTGGATTTCTTCCTATGGGGTTTTCTGAAAAACATAATTTATCAAAACCATCATAATACCGAACCTAAAGTTGCAATCCAACAATTTGGGAGACGGTTTTCTCACTGCCAAAGCACTATGGACTGAGGCGCCGTCTTGTTGAAAAAAAAATTTGGAAGATGTTTTTAAGGAATGCCTATGTGTATATTTTTAAGAGCTAAGAAATAACTGCAGCTGATAGTTTCCAAGCCAACTATGATTCCCATTTAAAAAAATGCAGGTTTATATTATTACTCAAAAACCACACCGCACCCTTTAAGGAAATTCTAAGCAAGACAAGATATATCAGTATAATAGCATTAAGCGAGGTATAAGACCTTGAAAAAAGCGTAGAAATATAGACGTTTGGCTAGAAGTCGAAAACAAAGGAAGATACTAAATTTTTTATTTTGCCATAAAATCTAGTTCAACACAGTAAGTAGTACGTAAATGTAAAAACTGTAAACTTCTATCTTTGATTATAACAAAGATATCTTTAAAAAGCAACTAACAACGAAATCGGGACACACTGTACAATGTAATAATGAGTTCGCAGTTAGCTACGCTGAAGTGTGTTAATTTTATTGATCTGTAGTTTTTTAATTTTTAAGTATCAAAAGGAGTTCAAGAAAGAACAAGTGTCCTTCTATAAAAAAAACGTGTGTGGTTCAAGTTATGGAGGATAGACAATGCGAAAAAGTAACCAAACAGTTCGGTATTTTGAAGAATAAAGAGCGCGTCACCGGAAGTGCCTTAAGCGCGGGTAGGTCACATGAGGGCGAAGGTCCCCGTCTTGAAGAGTACTTGCTTAAGTGGATTCGTGAGTGTAGACGACAAAACCTTCCCATGGGCGGTTTCATGTTGAAGGACAAAGGCAGGTCTTTTGCTCAGTCCCTCGGGATTGAAGAATTAGCCGCAAATGAGGGGTGGCTTTAAAATTTTCAAAACCGACACGCCATTACATTTAGAAGCATCTGCGAAGGGAACGCTAGCGTGGAAAATTCCGTTTGTTCCGTATGGATTGACGAACTAAATCTACTTTTGAATGGCCATGACCCAAGGAACATATTCAATACAGACGAAACGGGGATTTTTTATAGGTGTCTGACCGTGACGTTCAAAGACAAAAGGTGTGATGGAGGGAAACTGAGCAAGGATAGAATAACTGTCCTATCATGTAACATGGACGCATCTAAAAAGTTAAAACCACTCATTATAGGAAAATTTGCGAAACCACGCTGTTTCAAAGAAATAAAATCGCTGCATACAACTGTTCATTCAAACAAAAATTATGGATGACGACAGAGTTGTTTAATGAAAGTCTGACCTTGGTTAACTGTGACATGAAAGAGGAAAAACGCAAAATCTTACCGTTTTTGGACAACTGCACCGTACATAATAACTCACCATCATTGGACAATGTTTTATTGATTTTTTCACCCAGCACATCAAGATTGCGACCATTACACCAATGTCAATCCTACAACTCTTTATAACTGCTTCAGAAAATGCGGGTTTAAGCTAACCGAATACGTATAACAGTCATCCAATTGCCAAAAGTTACGAATTCTTACTCAGGGTGGGGACTTCTACCAAACCGTGGAAAGTTAACGTTTGAGGATTATATTCACGGTGTCCGCGGTGGCCTAACCGTTGCTGAACTGTTGGGTTTGGCCTTTTAGGATAAGGAAGAGGAAGAAAATGAAGAAACACTGCCAATTCTAGTCAAGGACATTTCTTGCTATCCTACTTTCCTACGCTCTTAAAACGTAAACAAGGGACGATTACTTCTCAGTTCTCACCACTATTGAAAATTTACTGGACAATGCTAGATGGAAGAAAATTACGAACCGTTTTTCCTTCTTTCTTTTTTTATGCATGTGTACATATGTACGTATCAATATGTAATTGTGAAAACTCTCGTTTATTTGAATGTTTTGCTCTCTCCCTCTTGGTTACTTGGACTCCATTTATTTTGAACTCTCGGTAATTTGAATTCTATCTCTGGTCCCTTGAAATCGCTTGATCGAGACTTGACTGTATTTCAAAGATACAAAAATACCAATATATAGTATACCTTAAACATATGGTTTAATTACGTACCATGTAATTTTTTGATGCGACGCGTAATTTATCGGCAAACCTAAGGTAAAATTTAAGTGTTAGTTAAGTTTTTCCAATATCTGAATAACGATTAATTTTATAACAAAATATGCAGACATAGTTTTTAAATAAAATTTAATTTTATATAACTTTTCTTTGCGCAGCTTTTAATATAAAGCGAAATAAGTGCAAAAATTAAATAAATATGATTGATAATGCGTGTGAGTTTGTGCGTGCGAGCGAGCGAGCGTGCATGCGTTCGTGTGTGTATGTGATAACTCCGGAACCACACTACATACGTACTTCAAACTTTGTATTTAAGCTTCATTTCATTTCTGCCGGATCTGGTTAGATTTTGTGAGAAGGGAGGTTTATTCGAGGCAGTTTTTTGTTTTTATGAAGTATTTCTGAAACAGCTGCATATTTTAAAGTTATAAAACTACCTGTATATAGATCTTAAACATATAGATTAATTAATTTTTTGACGCGAGGCGTAATTTGGCGGCAAACAATTCCTAAAGTGCAATTTAATTGTTTGTTCAAATGCTTTCAATATCTGAAAAACGATTAATTTTATAAGAAAATGTGAAGACATATTTTTTAAAGATAATTTAATTTCACATAATTTTTCTTTATAAAGTATTTTAATACGAATTAAAAATTAATTAAATAATATTGAAAATGCGTAAACTGCTTTATCGATGTTTTTAAGAAGCGGGCGGTTTGGTTTTTTTTCAAGTTAACATGTAGATGTCCATTAACCTCTATATGACATGAAGTTTTATACGTACAACTGACACAGATTATTGTTTTTGTTTTTCCAATGTTGCCTATTTTCGTTATGAACGTATTAAAAAAGAGGTTGCACAATTATCCTAAAAAATTATTATTATTAAAATTATTTCATTGACTTTAATTTCCTTTTTTGTAGGTTGTAGGTCGTGTGTTGTTCTACACAAGATATTTAAAGAAATGAGCGGCTTTAGAATTTTTTTAAGTTCACATCTAGATGGCTATTAACCTCTATCGGATATGAGGTTTTAAACGTTCATCTGATATAGATTATTATTTTTGTTTTTCAAATGTTGCCTATTTTCGTTATGAACGAATTAACAAAGAGGTTGCCTAATTATCCTAAAAAAATATTAGCATTAAAATTATTTCATTTACTTCAATTTCCGCTTTGTAGGTTGGAAGGTCGTGTGTTGTTTCTCGGGAACTGTCAATCTGACAACATTGGAAAAAATACTAATAGACAAATAGGCCAAGAGAATTGCTGAAAATTATTTTCTAGTTCGAAAGATGGCCCCTAGGGGGCGTACACCAACACAAAATTAGAAAATCGGCTTCTTTTTAACTCAACCGATTTTTATAAAATGAGACTCGTTTGAGAGAGGATTCTTGGGTGCTTCTAATAAAATATTAACATTGTCGGTTTAGTTTTTTTTTCTAGTCGGTAGATGGCGTTTTGTGACAAAGCCGTAAATTTTTGTAATTTTCTCCAAAATTTTGAATGTAAGGGTACAATTATTTTTAACTCATGAAAAAGAGCGTGAAAAAGTATAGAGATTGGAGAAAACCGCAAGTCGATATCTTCTTTCGTTACACGGATACGAAAAAAACAAATGTAAAAATATATTTCACAACTAACAGAATTAGAGAGCAGGTTTAACTGTAATTAATTATTAAAATTTATTATATATTAAGCTATTAAAATGAAGGAATAAAATTTAATATACGAAATGTCGCCTGGGGGGTGTATCTTTAATTTAGAGCGAATGCCCGTACGTACTGTTCAATACAGAACTGCATAGACAGAATAGCAGTCTAGGTCTTGAAATGCCAAAAATAACACAAAACAATAGCCATTTTAAATATTGCTTTGGGTCAAAATAATATTAGAGCATATGCTGCGCGGTATACAAAAAAAAAATAAGCTCGGCCCCCGGCGGTTATCCGACGATTCCATGAAAAAAAACATGAAACAGATGTTAGAAAAAAAGTTTTTCGACATTTAAAACATCAACAGAAAAACCAATATTTCTCAAAAAAGCAAATTTACTATGGTAGGTATTAGTTCCTTCTAAGGTAATAAATAGAACATGAAAGTCCTAACATATTGATGAAAACCGTGATCTTTCTCAAAACCGAAAATGTATGCACAAAAAGAGAATAAAATGCAACCTAGGTAAAAAATAATCATTTCTTACAGAAGGCATCCGTCATAGACGTTAGTAGGCTGTAAAAACAAAATTGAAAGCAATAGCCAACAAATACTAAAACATGTTAGTTTCATGTCAGTGACGTTTAGTTGCTGTTTTTCAAAACTTGTTCTTAATTTTCCAAATAGCATTGGTACCATTTCGTGTTATTTTTTGAGTTTTTCGTGTTGTTTGGGTTTTTCTTGTCGTTGTTCATGTTGCGTTGTCTTTTAGTAGTTTATATTAACGAAGAGTTATTTGACATTATAGGTGTTTGTTTTGAATGCATGAGAAATGCTACAGTTGCTGCAAGAGTATATGCACAGCAATATCCTGATAGACGTCACCCGAGTAAAATGTTTTTCTTTGAGTAGTTATCCATCGCTTCATGTCAGTGTCATTTGGTTGCTATTTTTCAAAGCTTGTTCTTGATTTTCCAAATCGCTGTCTTTTAATACCCTATATCAACGAAGAGTTATTTGATATGATATGTGTTTATTTTAAATGTATGAGCAGGAATATGCTGATAGATTCCACCCGAGTAAAAAAGTTTTTCTTCGTTATCCATCGTTTGCGACCAACTGGAAACGTTCATATTCTCGTATATCGCAGACAACGCAGGGATGCACCGAAGAGAATATTATTAACGTTTTATCTTATGTCCAGTTTAATCCTCACCTAAGTAATAGAACTATTGTGCAGAACCTGAGAGTAAGTCGAACTACCGTTCAAATCATTGTCAAGGAGCTTTCGATTTTGAACCTCCACTTACAAAGGTTTATTTCATGCTTTTCCTACAAAAACCAGAAATATCCTGTAGAATCAATGGTCATCATCTTGTTTCAGGTTATATCCGTATCACTTCGTCCTGCACCATGCATTGACTGCTGCAGATTTTTATTGAAGAATAGACCATTGCCGCTGGCTTTTGGATATGATGGTAGAAGATCAGCCAGTTATTTCACGTATATTGTGGACAGATGAGGCCATCTTTCATAGCAATGGATGTGTGAATCTCCATAACACGCGCTATTGGTGAAGAACGAATCCGCACTCGATGGGAGAGAAGTCCAGCACCAAGGTCGTTAGCCTGTAAATTGCTGGGCAGGAATTCTAGCAGGGTGAATTATTGGCCCATTCTTTTTTAATAACCAACTAAACAGTGACAATTACGTATAGCTTTTATGAGCGGAATTACCGATTTGGTTAGAGGAAGTGCCCCTTGAAATTCGACAACGAATGCTGTTCCAGCACGATGGCTGTCCAGCTCACTTCGCGGTAAATGTTTGGGAATTTTTAGATGCCAATTACGCTGGTAGATAGATAGGACGATTTACCCATTAGTATTCTTTTTCCAATGTTGTCAGATTGACAGTTTCCGAGATATAACCGGCCTACTTGCTTTTACTAGACTGCTATTATGTCTATGCGTGAGAGATTACAGATCTGTATTGAACATTATGGGTGACCATTTGACCATTTGGAGCGTCATTAGTTCTTCAGTATTAGGGCTATTGCGCACCATTCTTTTATAACATCGGTCCTTTTTTAACCGCTCTAAATTAAAGATTCGTCCCCCAGCGGACATTTAGTATGTTAAATTATATTCCTTAGTTTTAATAGCTTAATAATTAATAAATTTTAATAATTAATGACAGTTAAACCTGCTCTGTAATTATGTTACTTGTAAAATATATTTTTACATTTATTTTTTCATATCTGTGTAACGAAAGAAAATATCAACTTACAGTTTTTACCAATCTCTATATTTTTCACGCTCTATTTCGTGAGTTAAAAATAATAATACTTTTACATTCAAAATGTTCGAGAAAATTCCAAAATTTACGGCTCCCCTCCCCTCATTTAACAAAATAGGGAAAAATGACAAAAAAGGAAAATGTTTCTAAGCTTACGTAATTTATATTAAAATTATTTTGGTGTTGGTGTACACACCCTAGCGGCCATCGCAGGAACTTGAAAATAATACCAATCGATTTCTCATAATGGCCGATTTACCTATTAGTATTAGTAGAACACGGACATCTTGTCGCCATCTTGGATTTTTTGGGAAAAATCCACCATTTTTTATATGCCCACGTGGGGATCGTATGTTTTCACCCCTATACTTTCTTTTTGGAGGTCTTTTTCAACCCCTTCATGGAATTTTCACCCTAGGATCATTTTGGCTGTATTAAGAAATCTTTTAGTTCAGCCCCTGGAGGGTAGGTAAATGCGTGCGCATGAAGTGTTCTGAGAATAAAAGATTTAATCTGTTATTAATTAGGGTTGTTTTTATCAAAGGAGATTGGATAATTATTATTAATTTTTTTTTAATCCCATCTGCAGATTGTGGCCTAACTTATTTATGCACTGGGGGTTGTATTCTAATAAGGGACCGTAGTTTTGTAAGACGGAAATCTGTTCGCGGGCTTCTTAATCTGTGTTTATTATTTCTAAACAGTTACACAACTTCATTTATATTAATTTGAAAGTAGCAATCAGCCGTCGACATCGTGTTAATTAATGTGTTTACAAACATTTTAAAATGTCGTTATCTTGGATTTTTGTGGCTCTGGGACACCTTGGCAGCCATTTTTTATATGCTCACGTGGGGATCGTATTTGGTCTATGTTTTAAAGCTAATAAACAATTGGATTATTTTTGATATTAAAGAAGCTAATCAAGATAAAGATAACATACACAATTGATTTTAAATACGCTGTTAAATTCTATATAATTTTATATAATGATAAGAAAACAGTTAATGGGTATCGCGTAATCAGTTAATTAACTTAACTAGTTTAGAATAAAACGTCTATCAAACTGTTCGTGTAAACCGTCAACAGTCAAAACCAAATATATATTTGCGGAAACAGGTGATTTAATATTGTGATGTATGCAGCGAATTGCAGGTGTCTTCTTCTTTAAGCTAGATTTCGCCTTTATAGAAGAGGAAGAAGAACGATGAGGTAGAGGAGAAGCACAAGTCTCAAAACCATGATGATGATAGCGACGAATTACGGTTCAAGAAGAAGTAGAAGACCGATAAAGGATGTCATTAAATAAATGATGTATTGTTGTTTATAATAATAATATATTTTCAAACGGTAAAGCTTTCCTTCAATTTTTGTTAATAAACTTGTTTTTCCTAACGGCGCTTGAACCTACACTAACAATGCTGCAGTTAATGCGAAAGGACTGTTAGATGGGTAACTACAATAAGTGTGAGATTGGGCTTCTTTTACACTTTGTGAGTTCAATCATACTGCTATTTTTTGAATTGAGAGCTGATTTTGTATGATTAAGTTAAATCAGTTTGGTATTTTTGAATTGTGGTTGGTTGGTTTTAGCAGAGTGTAAGTTAGTCCAATCAGTATTTTTGAGCTGTAAGCTAGTTTTCGCAGGCTGTACGTTATGATTTGATTGATTGAGATTGATTTGGTTGATTGATTTGATTGTTTGATTTGATCAAACGTGATTTGTTTGTGATTGATCTGGAAATTGATTTAATTAATTGATTTGTTTCTTTGAGAGAGAGACGATAGAGGCGAGAGAGACGAACACGATCAACCTCTATTATAGAAAACATCCATTAGCCTTTACACCACTAGATGGCTCCACAAACAACCCTAATTAGTCCTAGAAATATATTGCTAGGCGGCGCCGCCTCTATTAAAGAAAAGATTCGCTACAAATATACCACTAGATGGTGCTACAAACACAAAACCCTGATTAGTCATAGAAATATAACGCTAGATGGTGCCACCTTTATCACAGAAAATATTCATTAATCCATACACAACCAGATGACGACACAAATTCAAATTTCCTAGCAATGGGCCACCACAGGAGGGCACAGGCCCTAACACAGGTTCCTATGTTTGTCTTATAAGTTAGAAATAGGTCCCTTATTAGAATACAAGTTCAAATTTCTCGCAATAAGTAATCAGAATGTAAACACTTAAATACAAATCCAAATTCAAATTTCCCGCCAAGGGAACAGGGGCTAAGACCCGAAGGCAAGTTGCGAAGCCCTGTCTGTCTTATAAGTTAGCATTAGGCCTCCTTATTAATATAATACGAGTTCAAATTTCCCCTCACAGACAGCGCGATAAACAAATTCAAATTTTTGGTTTAGGGGCGAGGGCCTGAAAGTAAGTTGCTAAGCCCTACATCTGTCTTACAAGTTAGCATTATACCCCCTCATTATAATACACATTCATATTTCCAATCATAACCTGCAGAGACTTAAATACAAATATAAATTCAAATTTTTCGGCAATGGGGCCTCGATAAGGGGCAATGCTCGGAGAACAAGTTGCGCAACCCTACACCTGTCTTACAAGTTAGCATTAGGCCCCTTATTATACCACAAATTCAAATTTTCCGCGAAGGGTACCACGACAATATACGAAGGCCCACGACAAGTGGCGAAGACTCGAGGATAAGTTGCGACGCCTTACACCTGTCTTACAATCTCGGTTATGTTCGGGGAGGGTTGGTGTGGGGATCGCCGAAAAAGTCTTCGCCGAAAGCCTCGCTAGTTTACTGGTGAGACATATGATAATCAATCCCACCATTCTAATTGCGCGCTAAAGCTTAGAAACAACTGCAGCAAAATACTATGTTACAAGGACCGAAGTAAAAGTGCTAACTATACCTGTGGGCATACATCGAAAATCATTGGATAATGTCTTTCTGGGTCAGTTACGTAAACGATGCATCGTAGGTTTTACCGCAAATAAAGCCTTGAGAGAGATTATGTGTAAGGGTTATTGACTTTCGCATTAACTGTAACCCCGTTAGTGCGATTCTTACCTATATGAAAGCATCGCATCGCTAAATTTTGCCTATATGACTAGATTTGATGTTTGTTAAAGAATTGCTGGACGCTTTTCGCAATAAAGTACTTGCCCTTATCTGTCTGTATACTTTGAGGTATCTTTTCGCATCTTTGAAAAATAACCGAAAATGCGTCGATTATAGAACACGTAGTTTTTCAGCTTCAGAGATCGTGTCCACGCCATCTTGCTAAATACATCGATAGCCGTCAGTATATAATAATACCCGTGATTATATTTACTTAGATTTCTCATATCGCAAAGATCCCGCCTGTCATAATTCAAAAAAATGTTACCCACAATGTACCTGTTTCGAGTAAATTTCTTACAGGTTTATGTATAGTGTACGCTACTTGTTGCTGTAACCCCGCTCTAATATCTTCCCTAGGGGCCTGTTTATAAATCTAAGTTTCTTTTGACAGGGGTATTTTTGCTAAAGCAGAGCTTGTATGTAAAATAGGCTTACGTGATGGTATGATAACCCCATTATCGGTAAAATCCGAAAATTTAAAAATAGTACTCTAATAAGCGGTCAGCATGCACACTTAACCTGATTATAAAATCTAAAGCTGTGTTTTATATATATATATATATATATATATATATATATATATATATATATATATATATATATATATATATTTGGCTTTAACTGTTGACGGTTTACACGAACAATTTGATAGACGTTTTATTCTAAGTTAGTTAGTAATTTAATTTAATTATAACAGCTTCGCAATTGCATTGCTTCTCTCTAACTAATATAGCCTGTGATAGCTAAAGGCCCCATATATATATATATATATATATATATATATATATATATATATATATATATATATATATATATATATATATATATATATATATATATATATATATATATATATATATGCACGTAAAATATGCACGGTTTATAACAACAAGTTAATTAACTTATTACGCAATACCCATATATTATGCTTCATTTGTTTAAGTACATTAATTAAAATGAATAACTTTCATTTTGCCCTTTAGCTCAGTCGTATTTTGTACTTGCAAAATAAGGATCGGGGTTCGTTATTAAGGCCCTCAACACTCTGAACAAATAGATTAAAAAGTTTATACACATTTATTTCCTATTATTTATAAATTTAGATATTTAGACTTAAACTACCTAAATAAAATAAATAAACATATATACAGGTGGATTCTTCGATTCGTATTGCTCCTGGGAGGAGGGTTATGTGGTCCTCTAAAGTTTCTGCAATCTAACATTAATAGAAGGGTTGGGTTTTGACTTTTAATATCTATGTTCTTTGACTGGTAGTTTATTTGGTTAACTACCGAAATAAAATAAATAATTTTACCTGAATACGTCCCTGTATAAAATCCAGAAGTCGGGAGCAAGATAAAGCTGTTATAAACACGTGTGAGAGAAGACGCCGTGTTCAGCGCTCTGCTTTCACAGAAATAGTCAATATTTTCAGAGCAGTCGGATTTCGAACGTATAAGAATGCTGTAGTTTTATACCTGCCTTTCTTATCAAAATAAACTCATTCACGTTTAAATTTAATTTTGCCCTTTTAAATAAATGAAATCTTTTCGTTTTGAAGGTAGATTTTGCACGGTAGCTGCGGATTATTTGTTTACCTTCAAATATTAATTATACTATTACACAGGTTTTTATTTATATGAAATTATTTTTTTATGTTGGCCGAATTTAAAATATAAAACCTTTGTTTTCTATTAAACTGAATCGTTCGCGCCTAATAATAATGATATTAATTATTTAACGCGAAATAGATCACCGGATGGTTTCTGGTTTACAGGTAACAATCTTACTAATTACAAACGGTATAACTTACGTTTTTCGGTAGTGGTGGCGGCGGCGGTTTAATTACAGGCGATAATTTAGTACTGATGAACACGTCTAGTTTTTACGGTTACGTTTCGATTTTACTGGATTAACGGCGTAAACTAGGTGTTCAACTTCATCTCCCGTCGAGGGTTTAATTACAGGTACCCTGCGGTTTCTGGTACGTTTGTCGAGGTGTTTTTTTTTAATGTTAGTGTAAATTTATGTAGGTGGGCCTCCTTTGTTAGTAATCTGGGTAACTACCCGTTAAACCAAACAAGAGGATTTCCGGCGGTCAATGGAATGTAGGGCAACTACCCTCCAAACACAGTGTAGGTGTCTAGTAATGAAAGAGTATGTCGGGCTTCCAACCCTGGATATCCTTCTCACCAAGTTTATAGTGATGTAGGTATCTCAACTTACGCACGTTCAACGTTAGATCTCTGCAACTCTAACCCTTTGGCTTCGGTGATGATACCAAGTCGCGGTTTTAAACAGGTAGCAGTCGGCGCGAACGCGAAAATGGAGTACACGGTTTCTGCTCGGATTCTTCTGGTAGCTATCTTCTGGTATAGATTATTTTAGCAGCGCATGCCGCGTTTTTATAAAGCATTTCCGAGGGTGGCTACAAAACTTTGGGGGTGAGGTTCCGTAGGCCAGTATTGGCGGAAGATGCTCTGACGTATACAAACTTTTAAACGTTTTTGAGATTTACGTCTGGGGGGAGAATTCCGCGAATCTCATATAAGTACTGGTTTACAAGTATTTAGCGAATAATTAATTATGACAGGAAAATTTGGATAAAGGACGGCGTCTTGTTACTAAATATTAGGTAAATAATTAATAATAGTAAAAAAATGGGATATCTGACGGCGTCCCTTTACACCCATTAACTAGTTTATTATCATTACATAGAATTTAACAGCGTATTTAAAATCAATTGTATATGTTATCTTTATCTTGATTAGCTTCTTTAATATCAAAAATAATCCAACTGTTTATTAGCTTTAAAACATAGACCAAAATACGATCCCCACGTGGGCATACAAAAAAAATGGCTGCCAAGGTGTCCCAGGGCCACAAAAATCCAAGATAACAAAATTTTAAAATGTATGTAAACACATTAATTAACACGATGTCGACGGCTGATTGCTACTTTCCAATTAATATAAATGAAGTTGTATAACTGTTTAGTTATAATAAACACAGATTAAGAAGCTGCGAACAGATTCCCGTCTTACAAGACTACGGTCCCTTATTAGAATACAACTCCCAATGCATAAATAGATTTGGTCACAATATGTAGAAGGGATTAAAACAAATGTAATAATAAGTATCCAATCTCCTTTGATAAAAGCAACCCTAATTAATAACAGATTAAATCTTTTTATTCTTAGAACACTGCATGCGCACGCATTTTCCTACACTCCAGGGGCTGAACTTTAAAAAATTTCTTAATACAGCCAAAATGGTCCTAATTAGGGCGAAATTCCATCTCATCACGTGGGCATATAAAAAATGGTGGGTTTTCCCCAAAAAATCCAAGATTAGTATTTTTTTTCAATGTCCATTCTTAGTTTACCACCCGGTACGTTGGAAGGTCGTGCGTTGTTCCCCACCAGATATTTTATTATTTTTATCGTGGAATTCCTATAAAAATTGCGTAAAATCTTCTTCGGAAGATAGTCCGTCATATATCCCTCTCGTATGCCATCCTTGAACATCGTTGTGTGTAATATTCGCGTATTTGGCATGCACTCTGGATGAAAAATAATTCTACGGGGACGGTTCTGTGTATTTAATTCATATATTTTATAAATCGTTATTGTTGTTTTGACGACGTTGCAAATTTTTCATTATGAAGGTGTTGCAAAAGAGGTTATATAATTATCCTAAAACACTTTAACTAATTCATTTCTATAATTTCCACTTTGCCGGTAGCAAGGTCGTATGTTTACACACCAGATATTTTGTTACAAAAAAAAAAACATAAAATTGCTTATCTAATAAATTTGACATTTATTCGAGAATTTATCATTATTTAGATGCAAAATGGTATAAATAAACAAATATATTTGAATTTTTAATGATTTTAATAGGGTAAAAAGCATTACGACATTCGATCATTAAGCGCCTTCACAAGAAGTTTCAAAAAATAAAAACCGACTATTCGGGTTAGTTATTTCAACTTTTTTTTTAAATTTTTTATAAGGTACTTACCCATTTTATATCGTAATATACTATTATTTTTTCCAGCCACACATGAACCAGAAAAGCCTAAATAATTTGATGGCATAATCTATCTGCAGTTGCTAAAAATCACTAATTTACAAATAAGTAACAAAAACTTTTCTAAATGCTGCCTTTTTTATTATAAAAGTCTGCTTCTTTAACGATAACCGTACGAAATAAATTTTGTAATTAAACCAGTCAAATTAGACGTTAACATAAAAACTGATTAACCAAAAAATTGGGTTAATTACAAATTGTAATCGTGAGAAAACATTTTTAATAACTTTTTTTAAATAGATACGGATGTTGTCATTTTCAGTTTATGGCATGTTCAACGTGATATTAACAAGTTTCTATTTAACTAACAGGTGAGTGCTCATACTTCATTACATCATTAATTTTACGATGTGCTAATTCGGTTTATTAATGCAAGTTGTAAATTGTCAGAATTTGTTAATAACTTATCTAACAAGAATATTGATATTATTCGGTACAGAAAAGTCTTTCAACAGTGATAAGATCTGTTGTACTGTATAACTGTTTTAGATTTAGTTCATTGTACTAATATGGTTAACATTTGATTTTTCGATTAAACACAATAGGCTTTATGTAGTTAATTCTTAATCTCTTTTAATATCAGCTTTACGGTCTTTAGAAAATTTATTTTAATTGTATTCAGGTAATGAGGACTATGGTGTCTAATCTAATTATTAATATAAACAAGGGCAAATGGCTTATTATTGAGCTGTCATTCGTGTTAGAATTGCAATTACTAGACGTAAAGAAAAAGTGATAAATATTTACTAATCATATACAACTTTCATGTACGATTTAATGAAACAAGATTTCAAGCTTGATAATTGAAGACAATAATTAATTCAAGCAGTTCGTGATTTTATATTCCCAAGCATTCTGTGTAAAACTAGAAAGACGAACGTACTTTTACGTCAAAAAATCAAGGAGCACTCTTCTGAGCAAGTCTCTCAGATTTTACATTTAAAACTGAATACTTTATGTATGTCATACGTCCTATATGTGCCATAAAATATTTCTTTTGTGACATTAGATCTTTCAGTTAAATAAATTATTTAAGGATTATTTAGTTTCGTTTAAAAAACTCTTAAAAGAGTAACTTACCTAAATTTGAATTATATTATCAGTAGTAAAGGGGCACCTTCCGCCATCTTGGATTTTGACGTCACAAGGATGCCCCACGTGGGAGACCATATTCTCCACCCCTATGGTTTCTTTTCGGAGGTCTTTTTCAACCCCTAATTATTTTTATTTTTACACACCCACGTGTGAGACCGTATTTTCCACCCTATGGTTTCTTTTCGAAGACCTTTTTCATCCCTAGTTATTTTTGTTATTTACACGTCCACGTGTAGGACGTGTTTTTTCACCCCTATTTTATTACAGCTCACGTATAGGACGCGTTTTTTCTACCCCTATGGTTTCTTTTCGGAGGTCAACCCTTGATAGAATTTCAGAGAGAGAAACGAGAGAAAAAGAGGAACATGAGAGAGAAGACGGGAAGTTTAAACCAATGGAATTACCGCATTTAATGAAATTCTTTGCTAAAATAGATGTTGTGGGGCATGTGAAAGATTTAGAAAATACGAAAAATGTAAATTTCCTTCAACAAGACATGGATAAAATTAACGAAGCTTCTATGTAAAAATTAAACGTATTATAAAGTCTAGAGACTGTAGGAAATTGGAGCGATTAATACATGACGTATTACATTTCGACGATCTGGGTACGTTATGTATATCTAATTATTGGTTAGAAAGAGAATTGGAAGAACAAAGTATAGATTTAAATTATAAAATTAAAATTAAATTGCATGTACCAAAGCAACGCCTATTAGGCATAAAGAGAGAATTGTAATTTGTGTGTAAAAATGTTACCTATTTTTTGTGTAAAAAAGTGTTGCTAAACTTATTTATTTGATTTTATTTAAATTATATTGGAGGAATTGGTGTAAGTACTCAACAATGTTCGGATAGGATCGGTTATCTTCGGGTGTCGTGGAGTGGGGTCGCACTAACTATAGCACGGTTAATGCGATTCCTACCTATATGAAAACATCGCATCGCAAAATTTTACCTGTGTATATAGTCACCAGCGAGTAAGCATTATTATTATAATCTATTCTCCTGTTTATGAACCAACATCAGAGGATTTGTTAGTAAACTACTACAATATAACTGTTCAAGCTGATGATGAAAACGATGAAGTGGATGAGATGAATGTATCTCACACTCATGATGATGATTCACAGAAGAAGACCGATGAGTTACAGCCGTTAGAAGGAAAGGACGAATCTCAAGACCATGATGATAGTGACGAATTACAGTCGAAAAAAGAAGAAGACTGATAACTAGGTATAGGATTTATATGCACTTAAAAATGCTGAAATATGCATGCACTTATGCACTATAAAAACATGAAATATGCACTTAAGTATGCACTTAAAAATCATGAAATATGTGTTTATTAGAAATTTCTAATAAATACATGCACTTTCATTGTTAAAAAAAGTACCTATTTGGCCTTATTTAAATTTTATTTGTATAAATTATTTTAATTATACATCCTCCGCAATAATTTAATTAATTTTATTTTCTAAATCTAGAACATTACAGTTCACAATGGCGTACATTTTTAAATTTTCAAAAGTGAACATATGGCTGTTATCCCTAAATATTTCGAGAAACTCCGTTCCAAATCACAAGATGTAATTGGGGCATCCTTTAAAATTTTTTAATTCTACAAGCGAATAATGTTTTAGCTCGTTTAAAATGGCTTTGCCAGATAATGCATCGTTTATGCTTTGAATTAAGTGAAAACCAGGATTTTTGTCAATAACGGACTTAAATTTTTGTTGTATAAACAAACCCTTTGGTCCTTTTACTTTATTCAGAGAAACATCGAACAATTTTACATGCTCAAGAGATTCATCTATTGAATTTCCCCGACTTTCTAATCTCTCAATTACTTTAGCTAAACGTACAAAATTTGTTAAAACAAACAATAATTCTTCCCTCACCTCCTCAATATTAAAAGCATCCTGTGCGCTTTGTATGCATAGTGCATCGTGTTTATTAAGTTTATTTACAAATGCTTTAATTATATCAAAATGAGTAGCGTAATATTCTGCTGCAGAAAGCCAAGTACCGCACTTTGTTATTACTGGCTCAGGTGGAAGAGGCACTTCTTGAGCAATTTCCCTAAATATTTGTATGCGATGTGGAACTTTACAAACAATTTTTTTTACATCTGAAATTATAGAGTTTATGTGAGGGTATATTTCTCACACTTTTTCCGCAACTCTATGCATTGCGTGGGCAAGACAAGTTAAGTGGATCATTTTGTCGTACAGAACTTGTAAGCCCGCTCCAGCCTTGATCATGTATGGTGCCGCGTCGTTGACGAACAGGAGTACTTTGTGTAGTGTATACCGTCCGGCCACAATCGAATCATTAAACAATTTTGCTACCGAAGAATGATTGGTGCTCTTGAAAACGACCATTGCTAATAGACAGGATTTGAGAATTTTTTCCGAATTTAAAACTCCAATTATAAAGTTAGCCACATGATTTTTATGTTATCGAACTACATAATTAGTCTGTTACAAACAATTAGTCCAAACAGTTATTTAAAAAAAAATGTCTTAATCAAGCAAAAATATTGTTGCGATTAAATATGTAACTAACAAAATAGAAAACAAAACATCCGTAAATTGCTTAGCTGTCTTTGTTTAATTAAATTTTACCAACAAAATAAAGAAACGAAGTAAATTAAATTTCTACGCACCTTCCCGTCCTGTCAGTAGTTGGTCAATGGAAACCCATATGTAGTTATTCGCTACATCTTTTCTAATTAATTTTATTGTCTCTTCGTATAAACGGGGTAAATAATTTTTCCTGAGTGTAGACTCGTCCGGTATTGGCATTTTTGAAATTTCTTCCAGAAAATTACGAAATGCTGAATGATTAATTTTATTTAATGGGATATCTGCAGCCACTAATGCACTTTTTTATTAAATTCCATGGATTTGCTGAACTCACCGCGCGAATTATTAACGTACCCCGGTAACAATTTTTTTTTTTGCTTTCAGGGCAACACACCTTTGATGTAGAGCCGTGTTGAGATGTTATGTAACTTGAAAGCGTTTTGTTGCATTTACTTTATCGTCGCACACTGTACAATACAACACCTTATCGTCAGTTGTAACAACACTGAATTCCTTAACAGAACTTCGAAGTGTAACAGACACAGATCTATGCACTCTAAAATTTCAAACTGAAATACAGTTTGCAATTCCTTAACGGTCTTATTTGAAAGAAAGAAACAAAAGTACAGGTAAACAACAACAAGTTGTCCAAGGGTCTTGGGAATTTCCTAATACCTGTCAATCATAATACCCCAGGATGTAAGCAGTAGGATTTAAATTTAAGCAATAAAATATTTTAAAGCCTGGTATTTAACAATACGCTTAGATTATTGGTTTTTCCTAAACTCAGCTAAACCGTCCCTGGTTGGTTGTATTATAATACTGAAATTATTTTAAAAATATGATTTGATAAATATCATAACTAAAGCTTGTAAAACGCTCAAAAAGTGGTAAAATATGCATGCATTTATAAAAAAACGCCTAAATATGCATTTATATGCACTTTCAAATTGACATATGTGATTCATATGTGGCTTAAACATGTAGAAATGTAACTCTGCATTTCTTTGCTATAAGCAGATAAAACTTGCAAATGCATAGAAATCCTATACCTACTGATAACAATGTAATTAAATTAAATAAATAAATGATGTATTGTTTTAAGTATATTTTTAAACTCTAAGTTTTCTTTCAATTTTTATTAATAATCTTGTTTTCGGAATGGACTTTCGGGTTGGTTTATAATTTGTATATTTAAGAAGCCAGTTTTTATCAATCTTATTGGATTTAATACAAAATACAAAAGCGTTGGAAATTAAACGTGGCTTTCGTCTCTCCCATCCCCGCGTTTCTTTTGTCCCTTTCGCCTCTCGCGTCTGTCGTGTCCGCTTGGCTGGGAGTTTGAGATTGTTTGTGGCGCCATCTAGTGGTGTATAAGCTAACAAACGTTTTTCTGTAATAGAGATTGATCATGGCTCCACGTAGCTGTATATTTTCAAAACTACATATAGTTCCTAGGAACTTGCGCTCGGGTCTTCGCCCCTTGTCGCGGACCCTTGACATAAAATTCTCAAAAGGTCTGTGTAAATAAAACATACAAGCAAGCAAGACCGCTTATTCAACGCGTGTTTAAATTGCATGCTAACAAATAACATTCTGATGTATACCAACCAGCTCTTAATTACACATTTATTTTTAAAGTAATGAGTTGAATTATATTTGTTATTGCACTGTATACTGTACATAGGTGGTTGAGCATTTTCAATAACGACTAGGACGTTCGGTCTTGTTTTATAAAAATCTAAGGTTTTTTAAAAAGACACAACCTTTTTTGATAGAAGTCATTTTCAGATACACATTGAATTTATTTATTTCCCTATTTAAATGGATATAATTAAAACATTCTTATGTATCTGGTTTGATTGACTGATTGTTTTGAAGGTCGTTTCCTCAAAACGAAATTATGTTTTACCAAAATTGAAAATGCAATGGTAAATTTTAGACGCCCTTTTTATATCAAAATGATCATTAGTAGAAATGTGATTATTTTAATAACAATCATGGTAATAAAAATTTAAAAACTAATAAAAATAATATGGGAAAATACACGGTCAAGTTAAATCGTATGTTGCACACGTAATTATTACATTCCAAACTTTTAATGAGGTTATTTATAACTGTTAATGAGTGCGTTTGAATAAACAATTTGTGTGTCCGTATGTACAATATGAATATTTTTCAGATCGCTTTGAAAAAATTACTTTGATTGATAGAAAACCAGTTATATATCAACTATGCATAAGTAAAAAACCTAGAAAATGATTTAGTTTGATTAGACGAGTAACCATCACTCGTAAACCAATTCTCCAAAACGTTCTTTAAGTGCAGAGTTGGTAAGTGTGCTTTTAACCTTTTATTTATTTACTTGTACAGATTTTTAATTACAGTTATTAAACGCATCTAATTTATACGTAACAAGTTTCTTTAAAAAAATATTAAGGCGTACAATATACAAACATTTTAATGGTCGGATGGGTACAAAACATATTTCAATACATTAGGACCAACAGGTAAAGCAACCAGTTTTTAATATTTGTTTAGAAAACAATATTGTAATAACTGTTATGTAATTAATTAACTTAATAAAAAAAAATTGTTTCATTAGAGAATAACCTGAATGTCAGTAATTTTTTTTATAACTCACTGAGGTTTTTTTAATTATGACATTTACAATAAAAATAAGTGTTCTATAATTAAATTTTACTGTCATTCAAATTACCCCACGCAAGATCAATCCCTAACACAAGTGCTGTCTTACAAGAACCTCCTTATTAGAATACAACTTCAAATTATCAGTCATAACCTACAAAAACAAATACCATTTCCAACCAGGGGTAACGACAAGGGGCGAAGGCCTACTCTTGTCTTATAAGATTAGGTTAGAACCCACATACAATCGCACCAAGGGGTCACGATAGGGGGCCAAGCTCTACACTTTCTTATAAGGTTAGGGTTTTCCTTGTTTCAAATTTCACCCCTATCATGCTAACCCTCATCAGGTCAAAATGACCTATAATTGCCAGACATAGTTGTCACCCTACCCTAGCCCTAAGACCAACACCAGGTCCAAGACCAACCTAAAGACCAAGCTCAGGTCCAAGACCAGCTCCAAGCTCCAAGACCAGCTCCAAACCAATCCCAAGGCCTACATCTGCCCTTCACGTGAGTAAGTACAAAATTGCTGTCAAAAAGGCTCTTAATACAACATTGAAATTCTATCAAGGGTTGACCTCCGAAAAGAAACCATAGGGGTAGAAAAAACACATCCTATACGTGAGCTGTCATAAAATAGGGGCGAAAAACACGTCCTACACGTAGACGAGTAAATAAAAAAAATAACTAGGGATGAAAATGACCTTCGAAAAGAAACCATAGGGTGGAAAGTACGGTCTCACACGTGGGTGTGTAAAAACAAAAATAATTAGGGGTTGAAAAAGACCTCCGAAAAGAAACCATAGGGGTGGAAAATATGGTCTCCCACGCGGGGCATCCTTGTGACGTCAAAATCCAAGATGGCGGAAGGTGCTCCTCTTTTACTATTATCTCTACATTTTACCATAAAGTTATAAAGTTAACATATTCCCAAGAAGTGCATTAGGTACTTTTTTGATTCTTAAAAGTCAGTTATTACCCTACAAAAATCTTTCATTAATAAGACATATC
Source organism: Vesta saturnalis (assembly GCA_036346205.1). Taxonomy (NCBI): domain Eukaryota; kingdom Metazoa; phylum Arthropoda; class Insecta; order Coleoptera; family Lampyridae; genus Vesta; species Vesta saturnalis. The sequence goes on from JARFJB010002021.1 coordinate 504,876, forward strand.
TAAAATTTAATTTTCATTAATAACAGTTTACATAATTTTTTGTAATGTACGTTAGCGCCTTCTATAAAGTAAATTTCTTTGTAATTACATTTTAACCAAATTTTGATCAAACCGAGATATTTTAGAAACCTGTGTAGGCTGGAAGGTAAAAGTACTTAACCAATTTTAACAAAATGTTATATTTAGAGTTATTACACGCTTTTATTTAACTCACACTGTTTGTATGTTGTATGCGTCAAAATTTGTAATCGATTTTTCGACCACTTCTACAAGTAGAATCGACTTGAAACTCTCCAAAATGATGTATTCCTAATGACAATACAATGCTTAATTAGGCGATAATTAACATAACACCATATCTTTCATAAAAAGAAAAGCAACGTCGCGTGCGGTCAGTACTTGGATGGGCGACCGCTTGGGAACACCGCCTGCCGTTGTCTTTTTTTTTCGTTTTATTGTATTAACAATGTGACTATTTTTAGTTTTTTTAAAATAATTTTAAGCAAATTATGAAGGAATTTAATTATAGATCTTGGATTAAAAAAATAGGTGTAGACTAAAAAGTAGGAAATAATACTATGAAAAAAGAAACTTTTTTAAAAATCAGGATTCTACTTAACACGTAAAAAGTACACTAATATAATTTTTTTCCTTGCAACAAAATGTGATAAAAAATCTTTACGACTAAAAAAAAAATCGTGGGGCGCTCATATTATAAACATGTGACGGAGAAAAAATTTTATTGTTAACATTTTTTCAATATTTAAATAACGATTAATTTAATAAGAAAAAAATTTAATTTCCATAACTTTTTTTGTAAAGTTTCTTAATATCAAACAAAATAATAAGTGTAAAAATTAATCAAATATATTTAAAAACGCTTCAACTATATTATCTATATTTTATAGAAGCGGGTGGCTTTGGAATTTTTTTAAGTTAGCATCAACATATCTATTTTCCTCTATCTGACATGAATGTTTAAATGTCCATCTGATATAGATTACTGTTTTTGTTTTTACAATGTTGTCTATTTTTGTTATGAACGTATTAAAGAGAGGTTGCATAATTATCCTGAAAAAATATTATTAAAATCATTTCATTTCTTTTAATTTTCAATTTGTAGGTTAGAAGGTCGCGTATTGTTCCACACTAGATATTTTAGTTGTCGTGGCTACAGACACAAGTTTTTCACGGAGAAACTACTTGTAATGGTTGTTCTGTGCTTTGGTTAGTCATGGTTTAGTTTTAATACACTGAGTTGTAAAATTTTAAGTTAATAGGTCTTGTAAGAAAAACGTGCCTATGTGATTTTAACAGATCAAAAAAATAAGAAATCGCCAGACATTTAAAGACAATAATCTACTCTACGGGTTGCACACAAGCAAACTCACAAGAAAAATTTCACTGATACTAGATTTCCCCAAAGCGAATAAGTTATACTTATATTAGACTTTCCTTTATACATACTCATTGACTAAAGTCGGGAAGAAAAAATTCTACGGCTCGACCAATTTGTACAAAAATTGCATCAGGTCATCTACTACACAAAATTTCCTACAATGTCATTCAAATCTACTTTACTTACAGAGAAAAAGTTAAAAGGTTTCTTATTTGTAATGTGTATTATTCTTATGAAGAATTTCTAAACTTTGATCTAGATTTAATGCAAACGTAACTGTAAGAACATTAAGTTTTATGCATTTTCAATAATTGTTTGACGAGTGAATGTACGTATTGTTACAAAGCATAAATAGATTTATTATTATTATTATTATTATTATTATTATTATTATTACTATTATTATTATTAAATCGTAATTGTAATTAAAGTATTTAAATATACACACACGCACACGAACAGGCATACTCACAGACACACTCACAGACACACGAGATGCACACGCGCACGCGCACCCACACGTGTACGCACTCGTACACGCGCACGCACAAGCACACGCACACACACGCACACGTACACGCACACGTACACGCACACTCACACGCACACGCACACGCACACGCACACACACACACACGCACAAGCATACGCCCACGGACACGCACAGGCACTCCCACATAAACACGCACGCGCACACGCACACACAGACACAGATACGTAAACTCGTTTATATGTACAAACGTACACACACATACCCGCACTCAAGCATGCACGCAAGCACGTACTCCCGCACAAACGCACGCACGAACACACATCTTGAAAACTCGACACTGATTTTTTCACGAAGGCAATATTACTAACGGTGCTTCACGTATAACAAAATTATAATAGATTATGATATTAAGAGTAAAAATTGGGTACCACCATGTAGCAATCTTTAGTTCACGATGTTTAAACGTCCTGGTTTAATTCCAATGAATCTGTTACACTGAGTTTTAAAATTTAGGTTGATTCATCTGGTCTGACAAACGTGATCTGCGAACTTGACCCTAACAGATCAATAAAGAGAAATGGTCAGATATTCAAAACTAACAATCTACTGTGGTGGTTGTACTCACATGTTGGCTCGTGTATACCTTTGATTCTCTAGTTTCGGCGAAATCGGGGGTATCCTAGTTAAGTAGTTTTTAAGAACGTAGATTAAGTAACTAAAACGGGGGAAGGCTTCACCGTCGCACAAATTTTCTTTTCCCCCGCTCCAACTCTGGGGAGAAGGAAGTTTTAAATAGAATAAGAGTAAGGATACGGACGCGAGTTGCGTTCGGTACAGCCCTTACCACTACGTGGAACAAGGGCGACTTACTTAGAATAGATAGTTAATATTAATTTAAATAGAGGGCACGAGCATCACTCGTGCACAGACGACTGGGCCGCCGGCTACGTCCGGAAGTCCAGGATTCTTAAATATTTCGTAAGGTAGATTTAAGAAATAGGCACGGGGCGTAGGAGTAGCCGTCGCTCGGACTCCCATTGGGGTCTTAGTTAAAAAATATAGCGAAAGGGCGCGGTGTTAGGCCGCGTACAGGTGTCATGTGACGCCTTTAGATACGGAACATAAGGGCGGGAGGCGGGCAGCCCGCTTCACAACTTGCATCTGAGCAGGTTTAGAGTAATTCTTAAATTAGGAATAGGCGGCCGCAGGATTATCCGGCGGACAGCTGCCGCTGGGTAGCTTAGTTAAAGATAAGAAGGTATGAACGGGCGTAGGATTAGCTTACGCACAGATGCGATTGCCGTATCTTAGATAATACGATTTAGGGCGGGTACGGGAATAGCCCGTACACAGGCACCTACGGTGTCCTTAATTAATGGACGAGGGAATAGCCCGAGAACAGATGAGGGAGCCGCCGCCTCGGCGACGACTCCAACATCTTAATATAGGTAACAGGAGGGAGGAGGCAAGCGTAGCAGCGTGTTCTTTATTTGATTCAGGATTGCTTGCACAGGGTTTCACACTACCCCGGAGCTCGGCGAGCCTCTTCCCTATCCTAGCTAAGAAGCATTATTGTTGAATCAGGAATATAAGCATTTCTACAGGGCGTTGATTGGACACCTGGAGGAATGTCGATAAAATACTACTTGTAAAATATCGATTATGGGACAATAAATATATATTGAATTGAATGGAATTGTACTCACATGTTAAATTTCCACAAACTGAATAATATATACTTAGAGTAAATCGAAAATGCAAAATCTAAAACCGAAGACGCAAAATCTGGTAAAAAAATTCACATAAACCTTTTTGAAGCTCTCGATGATAATAGCACTATGCTAAATCATGTCTTCGAAAATATCACTTTAAAGATATTCTCAAATTAAAAACATTATATTTATCAACCGATTTGAATGTAAACAGGTGGTCTACCCAAAATTCCTTACACCAAAAATCTAGTTTAAACCGCAATTAGAGCTTGGCTCCAATTTTTTTCACAAGGTACTGGAACACACACGCGCACGTACGCACGCGGCGCGCACACGAGCGCGCATGCATCCATACACACACACACAACACACACACACACACACACACGCACACACACACACACACACGCACGCACGTACGTACACACGCACATGCAAACACGTTTACCTGTTCAGACCGCACCTTACTCCAACCTATTCTATCGATTTGAATAAAAATTTCCGGAGAGACGGACGAACGGGTGGTGGGGCGGATGAACGAATGGATAGACGTACAGGTGGACAGATGGACGGACAGACGGGCTGACGGATGGACGAACGTACGAACTGACTGACCGACCAATGGACAGACAGACGGGTATATAAACATACAGGCACACAGACAAAAAGACAAGCTGTCGGACGGCCAGACACACAGACAGTCAAACAGACACACACAGGCATACCCACACGCAGACACACGATCACAGATATGCTCTATGGGCCTTCACACACTCTGTTATCAAATCGATATTTAAACCTTATTACAAGACGGTTTTTTTGCTCCGAAAGCCTCATAATAAAGTCCGTGAATTTTTGTAATCAACTGACGGGTAAAATAGAGTAATGTTATTACATTCGTTTAAAAAAACAAATTTAAACGGTTTTTGAACTCAAAGATTTTGAAATTCAATGCAAATTATCACCATGGCTTGGTTCATTTACATACTTTTGTTAATAAAGTTATTAACCGGTAAGAAACAACTTCGAAACTCTCTTTCGCTCAAAACTCAAATTTTAGCATATAAGTTATATGCTTCATCAGGACCATAATATAAGAGTTAACTGTGCCTTATTGTTAAGAACGTATACATTAAAATTAATCCAAACGCACAGACTTAATTTAAAGAATTGTTTTCCAATTAACTACCCATTCCATAATTCATAGCCTTGATTATCACAATGTTACGTTTCAGTAGATTATTTACAGGACTGACGAACAGAAGAATTTGCGTTCCGCCCTATTACAACATTTAATGCGCTATCGACAAGAATGTAGTGCCTTCTTACTCCAAATTGTTACCGGTGATGAGTCGTGGTGTTATCACTATGAACCATTATCTAAACGTCAGGGTATGCAGTAGAATCATTCACAATCTCCGAAATTAAAAAATGTAGGTCTCAACCTGGAACGAAAAGTAACGGTAACCGTAGTTTTTGATTACGGCAGTGCGCTGGTATTTAATTTTAAACAACCTGGTGTTAACGTCAACGCTGAGAGATACTCAGATACCTAAACACGCTTACGTGTCGGCATCATGAATAAACGTCTAGAAAAGTTCACGTGGTATCAAGATCTCCTTACAATCCAGATTTGGCACCGTGCGATTTCACATGTGTTGAAGACTCATTCAAGCAACTCTAAGAGATCGTTGGTTCAATTCGAACGCACAGTTAGAGATCGCCGTAAGAGAATGGTTACGTCAACGATCTTTCAGTACGGTGCTTACAGATTAATTAAACAATCGGACTTATGTCTTAATGCTAATAGAGATTTCTTTTAGTTTGTTAAATACAAATTTTTACAACTCCTAAACGTGTGCCTATTAAACCGCCGTAGTCGAAGAAAGTAAAACAATGTAATTATAATGGACCTAAAACGTAGAAATTAATAAATTGAATTGTAGGTGTCGTGTGTTAAGGATTCATTTGTTTAATGTAATTTGATGTATTGATAATATTTTTATAAACAGCAATGTGGTCCCACAAGGATTAATCTAGAGTCCTCTACGATTCAGCACATTTATAAGTTATTTGGTGCTTTGGAGATTAGAAATCAAACAGGAATGTGAATGGAAATTTATTAGAATTTGTTACAGATTAATCTAATGATTACTGATCAGATAACATCAATATAAGATACTCTGTTGATCGCCTCACATTTTAATTGTATTTATTATAAACTAGCGTGAGTTTCGCCCGGCGCTTTGGTCACAACACACCTCAATAACCGTTTACGATATTTATTTAAAGGTAAAATTTTCTTAAAAAAATTTTCAGTTGTGAAAAAATGCTAAAATTATGCTTTTTTTTAGTTAGAACAATAATTCGTCGTTCCGTGGACATGTAAATGCTACACATTTAAAATCATGCTAGTCACTACACGTTTTAGAATACATCTGAACGTAATTTGATCGTGGTTATTTTATTTTATCGAAAATAAGGTACATTTTATTTAAAATGGTATAGACGTATAAAATATAATTAAAATGACGAATTCAATGCCCGTGGATTAACCCACTTTGAAACTCCATTAAAAGTCAGCACTAAGCTACATATATTTTTAATACAGTTATTTTTGTTATTTTTATCAAATATAAAACATATCGAATACTCTATTTAAAACATAAATTTTAAAAATTTCAAAATTCGGGAAAATCAAAATCATGAAAGAATCGAATGTAACTATTTTATTGGTCTAATAGTCTGGGCGCCATCTTGAAAAGCTTGTTTTGAGGTATGAATAAAATGTTTTGACTGTTTTTGGTAGCTTATGATATGTAGATTTCAGATCCGATTGATGCCACTCTGCTAGAGTTGAGCATTTTGAGTAATTCAAGATGGCGTCCAAGATGGCTACCACAATATTGATCTACGCTTTTCTAAGCAATATTGACATGTGATATATCATTTTATATGTTTTTTTAGGTCGAGGAATATGAATATAAAGTCAAATTTCATCTACAAAAAATGTAAAAAATTTTATTTCTAAATTACGGCTGTGTTCGCTATTTTTTCTTGTTGCAGATTCTGAGATGAACTATGCAAGATGTTAACTGACGAAGAAGAAGAGGAATGTTTTTTCAAGTGTGGTAAACCAGGAAAGACTGACAAATGTTCTACTAAAAGGGTCGAATCGATAATATCAGCAAGCAAACTGCGAAAAGATGTGTTTTTTTTTATGATTGTGGATCTGAACAGGCTAAATAAGGCCTATCGTGCTAAAGCACTCAGGAACACTTAGGAGGATGGATAGAGGGATAATGAATTGTCAATAGATGCCTATGGACAGCTACCTTAAATTTTCTCATATCATAAGTGAGAGGAAAACAGGAACTAGGGAGATCATTCCAGAGTTTAGAAGCCGTGTAGAAAAATGTGGATTGCGCCCGTTTGGTACGACAAGTGGACATTTGTACTGCATACTGATGATGTGAATGAGCGATCCATCCGAGTGTTTCTCGCAAAGATAGCCCGAGATAATATCAAAGAATATAATTCAGCAGCACAATAGCCGTTGTAATAACGATAATACAAAGAAAGAACTGAAACCATCCTTCTATGCTCAAGAGACTGTATGTGAGAAGTTAAGGATGGGTCATTTATAAGCCTAATTGCTCTCTTTTGAATACGATCAACGATATCGAGAGCGTATTGGGGAGCACTAACCCAAAGGTGAGAATTATATTCCAGATGAGGCCGAATTTGGGCCTTATACAGCAGAAGGAGTTGTCGAGAGGTAAAGTACTGCTTAGATCTGTACAAAAAGCCTATTTTACGAGCAGCTGTTTTGGTAGCTGACAGAAGATGGTCAACCCATGAGAGATTTGAAGATACAGTCATACCCAACAGAGTAATAGAGTCTGAAAACTTAAGAACTGAGCCATTCATGTTTACAACAGGAAATGATCGATTTTTTTTGGCGTACATAAGGCAGCACTGTGTTTTGCTAGCATTAAATTTAACTAGATTATTGCTTCCCCATTCGAGAATACGTTGAATGTCTTTGTTGACTGAATTTGCCATTTCAGCTTTAGTTTCTTCATTTGACATAGAAGGTGGATTATCACTATGAGTAGACTGAGATGAACTACAGTGAAGAGTGCTATCGTCAGCAAAGCAATGGATGGGTTAGTTGTTGAAGAAATAAGGTCGTTTATGTACAGCAGAAAAAGTGTAGGCGCTATAACGGATCACTGTGGTACGCCCACGTTAATGCTAACTTCTTTTGAAAAAAAGCCATCAACTACGACACGTATTCGTCTATTATCAAGGAAACTAGAAACCCAAACGAGGTGAGTTTGGCAAGTAAACATTTATGCCAAACTTGGTCAAATGCCTTTGAGATATCTAAAGCGACTACAACTGTTTCACCGGACTGCTCTACTGTATTGTTCCAAACTTGGGTCACATATGTGTATCATGAGTCATTGGAATAGTGTTTTACATCCAACCCCAACCTAGTAGTACACTGCCACCGGACATGTGTGTCAACCTATACTTCAAAAACGCACATAAACCGTGCCCTAAAACGAAGTCTTCCTAAAGAAGAATGCTCGCTACAAAGTAAAAAGAGTGTTGCGCTCAGAACCAGAATCTTTTAATTTTAGAAGAAACTGCTTTTTATGTGGAGAAGAGTGTGTAGATCGCGATCCAAAAAATCCATGTCGCTATAAACCTTACTTTCTTGTTACGACAATAGAGTTTAAGACAGGAATTTTGGACGTGTGCAATAAGAGAAATGACATGTGCTGAGGAGGTACAGTTAAGGGTTTCGGGAGCTACAAGTGATTTACATGCAGCAGATGCAATATATCACTAGAAATGCCACAAATTGTTTACAAGTGACCGTAACACAAAGGCTGCACAAAAGAAATCTTCTGATGAGTTAAAAGATGATGATATTGCTTTTAATGAAGTCACACAAGAAATGGTTGAAAACATGAAATAGCGTTGAACTGCACAGTTAATATTTGAGTTTCGGCGGGAGTACTCGTTCTTGAAGGACATGTGTTGAAAAGCTGCAAGATTATTTCTGGAAAGAGTTACTTGTTTTGTCATCACCAGGAATTGCGAGTCTTGTTTTATTTCGAAAACATTGTACGAAAACTCTGATAAGCACAGAAAATGACGAAGACATCGTATCTGAACACGTGAAACCATTGGCATCCATGATAAGAAAGGAAACTTTGAAGATCAGATAAATCTAAGTACCATGTTAAAATCGACACCACAACAGTTAGTCGTGAATGTAGTGAAACACTCTTGCATCTCCTTAATGAATTAAAAATACCCAACCTAGCAGCACTTGCTATAGGTAGTATTGTTGCAAGTTCCTTAAAAAAAGCCCCAGTTCAACTTCAAGTTGCGTTCTCCAACCTTCTAAAGAAAAAGTCACTCACTGAAGAACTTAGCCATTTCATGATCACAACGACCTATGATGAATTTAAGCGTTTCCAAGCATCTGTGGCGAAAGCTTGTAGTGCCAACTTTTCACTAAGATGTATTAAAGAAGGAAAGGGTCTTATACAAGTTGTTGGACACAATTTTGATGCAGCTATTTGCTCAGAAAATGGACTACAGCAAACTCATGCAATGGGAATGATCCTCACAAAGAGTCAACAAGACATTGTAAATACAGAACAGGAAGTAATGACAACAACCAGAATACCAAAAAAATGAAGTTACTGTTTCTCCAGAGCCCGATGTTACAATTGAAAGGTACAAAGAACCAAAGAAAGTACCTATGCCATCACTCTCTTTGCCAATTGAAGGAATACCCCAATTGAAAGTATTAGCTTCAGAAGTTGCTAAAAAGTGTTCAGTTGTGAATGCACAGAGAGTAGACTTTAACTTTCTAAAATTGGTTGCCCAGAGTCCAGACACTCCACAGTATAACGGTTTCAACACGAGATTACATCGAGAATCAATACATGACTTGGGGAATGCTACACAAGTAATGTATTTACCATTAATTGATCTGGCCCCAACTGATCATGACACAGTTTTAACATACATCTTGGAAGCACAGAGATTAACCAATGAGTGTGGTCAGCCATCTGTAGTATTCACAGCAGATCAATCTATATACAAAGTAGTTGTGGATATTATATGGAACGACCCTGAAAAGTTTTCTAACTTTGTTCCTCGTCTTGGTGGGATGCATATATTGATGTCTTTTATCGGGTGCATAGGTTCACTCATGGCTGGGAGTGGGATGGCAGAAATTCTTGAGTGTGCATTTGCTGGTGTGCTAAAAATGTTAAAAGGCAAAGTTTCCTCAGAATTTGCGAGCATTACCGCTTCTGGCAGAAGAAGTGCTACCACTAGTTCTTGAAGACAATGCCATCAACAATTTTGAAACTATGATTGAGAACTTAGATGAAAAATGCACCCATAGCCGAACTACTCGTTTGTGGGTATACAATTTATTAAACCAGTTCTACTAACGATGAGTTATGTGAGAGCAGAAAGGGAAGCAGATTGGTTCCTTCATCTTTGGTGTGTACAAGAAATGTTGCCCTACTTTGCTGCTGCTGGGCATTGTAACTATTTACGTTATGCCTCTGTTTATGTAATGCATATGAAGCAGATGCCACGTGATTGCCTAGATTATTTTTTGAAAGGAGAGCATGTAATGAGACATAGAAGTGGCTATTGGAATGCAATATGGTCGGATATGATGATTGAAAGTACATTTATGAGATAGGGACATGGTGAAAGAGGAAATTCTTTGACAGGCTTAACGCTTAATGCAGCAGGAGTAAAACGTTGGGCATTAAGAATGCATGTGATCAGCCAACTTGCAAGTGAACTTTGTAAAATGAGGGAAAGCAACAGAAGAATTAGTCGTGATGCTGTAGATAGGGACAAGCTAAGGAAAAAACTAGAACTGTGTATTCAGCCCTCAAATCCATCAGAGCATCCTTAAGGATTGGTAAACATTGTATCTGGGAAGGTAGTACCAAAGCAATTAATGTGGACAAAGCTTATGAAATGGCTAAGGTAATTGTGCATGAGTTTCATGAAAGCCTCCCAAGTGGATTTCATGATACTCTTAATAAATTTGTTGTGTTCGTGAGTGAGGATAAAGAAGGGAGTAAAATTAAAACTCTAATGCAGATGGACCCTTCCCTTTTGTACTCTAAAATCATTGCGCACCAAGCAAACAGAGACATAAAAATGACTGATGTGTTAAAATATGACCTTGCTTCTGTGCCCCCATCTATGTTCAAAGACGATGGAAACATGAGAGAGGCTGTTGGTAAGTCTGTTTTAATTTACACTATGAGTGTGTCGCAGTCAGTCAGAAGAAGTAATCCACCTTCACTAATAATTATTAACGGTTGTGCATTACTGTGGGTTGTGCATTGGCCAGTAGGAGGGTCTGAGAGTAACTTCCTAAATAACTTCCTGGAAAAGATCATTGACAAGCTAAAAGATGCCCATGTCCACCTGGTGTTTGACAGATACTATGACTATAGCATTAAGAGTGCAACAAGAGCGAGTCGCGGAAAGAAAGTGTCAACAAAGTTTATTCTTACTGAAACGACACCACTTCCACCACAAAATATAACGCTGTCAAACAACGAAAACAAACGCCAATTGATACAGCTCTTATGCAACTATATTTCTGCACACGTATGTAATGTCCCATGTGAGAACCGTTTGGTTGTTACTGGACAAGATGTCACACCAGTTCAAATACATAGGGGCAACCTTACTCATAGAACAAATTTGAAAACAGAACAAGAAGAAGCAGACATAATAATTCAATAGTTAATAACTGAAGTTACAGGGAAAGAAAGTGAAACTGTTCATGTTATATGTGATGATACAGACGTATTCGTTTTACTGTTGTACTACTACTATCTGCTGGAAATGAAAAATGAAGTCTGTATGGTATCGCTAAAACCAGGAAGGTCATCAGTTTATATCAAAGATACAGTTTCAAAGTACAAGGATATAATTACAAGTTTGCCAGCTGCTTATGCCCTGTCTGGTTGTGATTCTGTAGCCCCAATCCATGGGATAGGAAAGAAAACAGTACTTAAGTGTCTTCTGGCTGGTAAACAGTTACGGAAATTGGACCATGAAGGCAGCTGTATGGCACAGATAATACATTTATTGTTATGGAATTGAAGGTGCTATTGATATGACAGAAGTGAGAATTTCTCTTCATTTGCTTCATTACCACTCACTAAGGAATGCTTTGCCGAAAATGTAGAGCGAGCACACCTTCAAAGTATTTTGTGGTTATCTGCAAACAGTCCATTATCACGTGGCCCAGATCCAACATCATTAGGCTGGCAAAGGGATGAAGCGAATAAAGAGCTTATTCCCATTGCCACTCCACAAAATATTCCAATTGCACCAGACTACATAATAGCAATGATAAAGTGCTCATGTCGATCTGATCAACCCTGCATAACAATGACATGTAGCTGTCGGGTAAATATCATTTCATGTAGCTTAATGCGTCAATGCTTACATGAAGGAGAAAAGTGCTGTAATCCAACTACCAAAATAACTCAATCATTAAATGACAGTGACAGTGAAGATGAATTTTAGTGTGATTTGTACTCAACTATTTTATGTTGATCTTAGATAACAACGTGAAATTTAACTATTGTTTTAACTATATTATCCATAATGTAAAAAAAATATTAGTTTTTCAAGTTTTTTCTATAAAGGTTTGTAAGTAACCCCGCTATTATTTATTTTTTACCCAAACTAACGTTGTTTTTGGATTCCTAGACCTAAAAAACACATAAAATGATATATCACATGACAATATTGCTTAGAAAAACGTAGATCAATATTTTGGACGCCATCTTGAATTACCCAAAATGCTCAACTCTGGCAGAGTGGCATCAATCGGATCTGAAATCTACATATCATAAACATTCAAAAACTGTGAAAACATTTTATTCATACCTCAAAACAAGATTACCCTACAATTAGGCATTTGGACTATAAAAC
>JARFJB010002021.1:522500-610000 GCA_036346205.1 Vesta saturnalis
AAATACAAATTCAGAGACAAGGGGGCGAAGCCCCGAGAGCAAGCTGCGAAACCCTACACCTGTCTTACAAGTTAGCATTGGATCCCCTTATTAGAATACTCATTCAAATTTCATGACAATGGACAAAGACTCACGAGCAAGTTCCGAAGACCTATGTCAAAAGGGCCTTAATAAACATGATCGACAAGCCCGCCCCGTAACCAATCAGAGACCAGTGGGCGGAGCCCATACACAAATCAGAAACTAGGGGGCGTGACCATTCTCTAGGCCCACCACTCAAAACACTGCAGGCGCTCGTATTTGCCGACCCTCCAGGTGATGATACCTTAAATAGGGATGAAAATGTCACGTGACCATCCCCACACCCGTCACCGCACCGTAAACACTGGTGTGGACTGCCATAAAGACCTTACTTAGGCTAAAAATTCCATCTAGGGATTCAAAATCGCCCTCAAAAAGAAGCCGGTCCCCAGCCAAAAGGTCTCTAATTAGGGGTAAAGATGTCTTCAAGGGGTTGAAAATGTCCTCAAGGAGTTGAAAATTCAGACTAAGGGTTGAAAATGACCCCGAAAAGGAGTCATGGGGGTGAGAAATGGGCACGGTCATGTGGGCGGTGATTGCACGAATCTCGAGCGTCGTGACGGCGGGCGTCGTTGGCCCTCAGCTGGCCCCCTTCTACTGAGGGTATATTAAGTCATAAAAATCAAAATGAATTTGATATAAATGGGATACAATTTATGCAAGAATTGCAGTTTTTGCAGAATTTTGAGAAAAGTGTCACTTCGGCAATTACTACCTTAAATTACATTGTAACCAATAATTTACATTAATGTTACCCAAACATTTACGTGGCCTTACGAATTTTATTGACAATGCCAGTTTCCATAGCCACAGCGGAAAGAAAGATCGTTCTCCAAATTAAAAATCATTAAAAACTATTTACGTTTTACTATGGTGCAAGAACGATAGGAAAATCTTACCATCATTTCAATCGAGACTACTTTAATTCAAGAGTTAGAGAATGAAACGTTAATACAACAATTTTCAAAAAACAAAGCGCGTAAAGTTCAGTTCTGTTAAAATATGTTCAATGTTCCAATAATTTTGTTTAAAATTTTGGAATTTATGAATAAAATTTGTAAAATTTAAAATTACAGTATAATGTTATTTTAAAAATAATTTGAACCATTATCTAACATCCCATGTTAATTCATCTCTATTAACAGTTTTGATCATTTCAGTAAGTAGTCGTATGATTTTAACTTAAAAAATTCCAAGCTGAATGTGTGCAAGAAGTTAAAACAAAAAAAATTCTACTATTTTATAACAAGGTTTATTACTCTTTTTATAACAATGTATAGACGCGCACTTTTTGTTTTTGCACGACGGCGCTCGACAAAGTTGGCGCGCCACTGGTTCTGTTAGTATAAATTTCATAGAAAAAAAAGTATGGCAATTTTTTATGTTATAAAAATAAAAGATGCAGAGATTTATCGTTTTTCCTAATTTGGTGATTTAGTAATGGTTTTAAGCAGTCGAGAATTATTTTAATAGATACAGATTTTACGAGAGCGGAGCCGCTAGTACTCATTCAGTTTTATATAAACGTTTTTGCTGTTTTATTTCACGTTTAATAAGTATTAAACATAAGAATTCATAATTTGCACACATAGCGGTACCATTGATCTAAAAAAAATTGCCATAATTTTCACTTTCAAAGAGCCAATTTGGAAATTACTGACTAATGGACTTCCATATCGAAATTATTGAATATAAATAGATAAATTAAAGCTTTCTTCTGTCGGTTATGTAGAACAAAACTAACTTAAACCATTTCTCTTATCAAGACCGAGTTTTTCTTTAGGGTATCTCAATATATGTGTGCCTGTGTGTGTACGATACGTTTGTGACATACTTTACCTTTTAAACCTTTTTTATCTACTTTCACCATTCAATACCTAACTTTATATGGGTGTTTTAACTAAAGATTTCCATTAATTTATTACGGTAATAAAAACCAAATACAAAACAGAAACAAGCACAATACAAACATTCTTTATATTTATACTAATTTAGGAATAAGAAAACTTGTATGAATAATGAATTAAAAACAGTATATATAGAATTAGTAAAAAAATTTAACAATTGGGTTTATTATACAAATAAAATTAAGCAATTAACTGTAATCTTAGCTAAATTAAGAAATGTTTTTGTTTATTGTACAGATTTGGCATAAATAATTAAAATAATATAAAAACTCATATCAATTACTTTTATGCAAATTTGTTATAATGAAATGATATTTCTCTATTTTAGGTATCTGTGTTAATAATATAACCCAAAAATTAGTATTTAAGTGTGACGGTTTTTAGATAATTTATTTATAAAGCTAATTTCAAGGTTTACCATTTATTGTAGTTAATTAATCATTAATGTTTTATTGTCAGGAACTTTTAAAAATTATAATATTTAGCAACGAGTAATAATCAGACATTTAATACGTTAAACTTTAATAAACTGCCCTGAAAATGACATTCCAGAACACCCACCCGAACGAAGGCTAACAGTGAAAAATGCCACAACTATCACATATAACTTCCAAGTTAAAAAAAACACAATTACCAAACAGATATCAAGTTAAAGATTTAACACATGTGCTCCACTCATACCTAAAAATTACGAATTCAAGAGATGAACATGTTCGTTCATTAGTAGGGCTAGGATTTCTAGCATGTTTTTGTTGCATATAGTAATCATATGCAAAGTGAAGTATAAACATGTTTTATGAGTATGTGCACCACATATGTGAATTTGAAAGTGCATATAAATGCATATTTTAATGATTTTTCTAAATGCATGCATATTTCGTAATATTTTAAGGTTAGTGCATATTTTGTATGTTTTTGTTCGTGTTTTCGCATTTTACTGTTACTATTGCATGTGATTTAAAAATGACTATTTAAAATTATTAAGTATGCTATTATCCTATTGTTAATAACTGGAGTATTATACCTTTTAGGTACATACAGCTTTCATAAATGTTTCTTGGAACATCCTACCTGCCTGTAACTGTTGTACTTCTTATTGTAATTTACATAGTTGAGTTCAGAACTTTATGTCCTAAGGATGGGAGAAGAAAAGTGATCCGTTTCTGTAACTCTGCGAAGTTACGTTCGCGAATTTGAGGTTTTTATGACCGACGATAAAATATTATTTTGTACAGTGTGTGAGGATAAAGTTAGTGCAAACAAGCGGTTTCAAGTAACACAACACCTTAACACATTAAAACACCAAAAGTGTGTGGGTTTGAAAACTAGAAAACAGTCTCTGTTGCCGGGATGTCTTAATAATTTAAGTAGTGTTAGTAATAAATCTGCGGAATTTAATAAAATTTGATTTTAAATTTGGCTTTAAACGAATAACCAGTTTTGGAAAATTTCAAAACCCACCTTAAAATTATTTAAAAATTATTACCTTTAAAATTTTGGATTTAAAATTAAAGGCTATTGTTTTTTGGTATTCAGAGAAGAAGACATTGGCAAAATAAATTAAATGTTTGTTAGAAATTTAAAAGGTGTTCTTAAAATTTAGAATTTTAAGGAAAATAATACTTTGGTTTAACCTTCCTTTTAAAATTTTATTTTTAAATTTATTGGTTTAATTTTTTGTTTCAACTAAATTATTCATTAAATTTAATTTTCATTCTTTTCTTAATTTATAAAAAGGCTTTTAAATGGAGCGTACAGTTTTAAATTTTTAACCATAGGGCTTTTTTTTGGGTATCGATTTTTTAAACGTTACTTAATGGTTCTTGGCCTCTCTTTCTCAAGATTAAATTATTTCCTGCCTGGAATGGTTAAACCGTTTACACAAATGGATATATTTCCTTTAAAATTTAAAAGGGTCTTTCCTAAATGAAACATCTAAACTTTAAATTTCCCAAATTAACTGAAAAACGTTAAAACCAAGATGTTCTGGTAAGGAATTATTAAATTTACCTTTGGTAAATTTTGATTGTTTCTATTTAACAAATTGTATTTGTACTATGAAACTTATAAAATTAAAAAGTGCTTCTTTTTTAAATTTTTATTTTTTCTAAAAACAATACTTTATTTAAACATTTTTTAAATAGAAAATATTACATTGTAGTAAAGACATTTCTTTTCAAAATTAAATCCAAAGGGGCCCAAGAAAAGTAAAAAATTTAGGTTTTGTTAATTTGAAAAATGATGGACCATGGTGAAGGTAATTGCAATTTTAATAAAGGAATTTAAGGGTGTGAACAATAAAAGATAATTTTAATGCAGGAGATTTTTTTAATTTATTTTCCAACAAACAAATTTTTCTTTAAATTTAAAAGTTTTAATTTTAATATTCCTTTAAAATTATTAGGTAAATTTTTGGGTTATGAATGGGAATTTTCCTTATTTAAATAAAAAAATTATATTTTTAAATTTTGTTTTTTCCAACTTTAAAACCGGATATTTCTAATTTTAAGGGTTTTGTTATAAATTCCAAATTTTAAAATTTTAAATTAATTCAGTTTTAATTGCAACCCTATATTTTTTCATTTTTGGGATTAAAAATCTACATTTTGTTTTCTATTCTATCTTTGGTAGTTTTGAGGAATTTCATTTTTAAAGCTCTTAACCCAAATTAACAGATTTGAATCTTACCAATAAATTTTTAAAATTTACCCCCTGGAAATATAACTTTTTTAAAATAGAAAAATTAATTAATAATTCCAAAAATTGGTCGTAAATCCCAAAAGATTCTTGTGAATAACTAGACCTTTTCTCAAACGTTAATTTTAATAAATAAAATCATTGAAATTCCTTTCTATCTTCCTTTAGGTTTAAAAAAACGAATCTTTTAGATCTTTAAAATTCCGTGGAGATAAATTAAAGATTTGACCAAATAAAAATCCTTTCCATTTCTCCATTGCCTCAAAATTTTGTAATTTAAATTTAACACACCGTTAAAAATTTGTGTCCTTTTAAATTGTATTCATAACAAAAATTTTAAATCATAAATTGTTAAAAGTTATTAAAAAAGGGAATAATTTGGCAAAATAAAATTTATGACCAAAATTTTTTTTAATTTTTTAAAAATAATTATAAATGGCGTAATAAAAAATTAGCCATTACAGGAAATTTAAATCCCCAGGAAAACATTTAATTAAAGTTTTAAATTGAAACCTTGTAAATATTTAAATTCAATTTTTAAAAATCCCTTTTCCAATTCTTGATGGGTCAATTTTATTTAATGGTATTAACTTTCCGTTGTTCGATTCACGTTTGATTTGGAGGTATCACATATCGTCGCTAATGTTCTAGAACTCAGTTGGGGATTTTCTTGAATATTTAATAATATTTCAAGTTCTTTTTCTTCATTAGCTGCCCTTTTATTAACAACTTTACGTTTGAAGTATTTAACACTACCACTAGAATCAAATCTATCCATCAAATTTTCCAAGCCAACAGTAGTAGGTATTCGACGTTCAGGATATTTCATTTTGTAGATTCGTTGTGCCAATAAAGGGTTTTTTTCAGCCTCGCCCAACACGTATATCATATCAATTAATTCATTTGTCGAATAATCCATAATTGATACAAGAATTGATAACAAGTTAAATGCGAAAACGACAAATTTAATATGTGTTTATTTTGACAAGTAGGAAACTTTTGTATCTTAGTAACGCAATTATTATTTTCCATGGCTACCAAGATCCATGCAATGCAATGTTATCGAAAATAAAGTAGCTAGTGTGAAAAATCGAAATTCCTCGAAAACTATCAAAGATAGATATAGGATATATTTGACAAAAATGATAGATTTTTTAATCCCGAATAAAATGAAATAAAAATATATAGGGTGTGCAATTAAAAAAAACTGATTTTTTTTATTTTGAGAATTTTCAAATTTGAATGGTTATAACAAACACCCTTTGAGAAAATTAGAAATACTACTCCGGTCTAAACGTTAGTATAATATCACTCATTTTTCACACGAAATATCAATTTTTTTTATTGTGAAATAACGGAACAATTGCCCATTCATCAACCCCACGAAAATGACCATAATAATCTTTAAACGCGAATATCTCAAGAACTAAAAACTTTCAGCCAATCTTTTGTATGACAAAATATGTTTGTATGGACACGTAGAATTAAAAACTAAAATCAAATACCGGGTGTTCTATTTAAAAAAATCATACTTTTTCACGTACTGCTTTTCTGGCGCACCCTGTATAACTTCCAATATTTTAAAAAAATGCACACTTTTTACCTCTACCCCATGGTCCATACAATATTTACACAAATAATTCTAGTTAAGCATAAACTTACTTTACTCTATCGTTGGGACACCCTGTACTTACATTTAACTTTTCAATAGAATTTGTATTTTATCTATCAACTTTTCTTATGTACTAGCTTTATTCTGATAAATAACCGTAGTTGTTCAACCGTTAGAACTACCTGTGTTTACTGTACATGCAAGCAGCTGTTTTGTTGACTGAATGCTGCTAGTTGAGTTTAAATATACAATGTATGTCAAAAAAAATTACGCTAACTGCTGGGGTTTCAATTACTGTGTAAATCAAATTGAATATTTATTATCATTGGGGTTGTATAGCATTTGTAATTTTTTTTCCTGATTACAATTTCAATATTGGTTTAGTATAAAACTGTTTGAAGTAGGATTTACTTATTTGAATCTTTTGTTGGTAGCCCTATGCTTACCAATAAATGGGTTATTCTGTGTTGCGCTTTATTTAATTCTTGTACTGCAATTGCCAAATCGGTAATAAACTTGGCCTTTCTAAATTTTCTAAATGCTTCATGCTTATTATTTTGTCTGTAATGCTCATAGTAATTTTACTGAAGAATATTTTGTGCTTACATAAGTAAACAACAGGTAGACATCTAGTGCTAATTTTCGCTTTATATTTGGGGTTTATTTGCGTCCGGTTGATTGAAACTGATAAATTAGTCCAACGGAGAGCTCTTCGTGGAATACCGGTATACAAGAATTCAATTTCGGATAATTATAGATATATGTTTGGGCATTCTTTTCTTTTAGGGTCAACACTAGATGCCGAACCGTATTGTGTTTGAGTAGGTAAATTTTAAGTAAATTTCATAGTTTGTTTTCAGTTGTGGTGGAAAGGTAAGTTGATTACTGCTGGTTTATTTCGTAGATATATTGTCTTTGATGTATATTGATTAATGTATTGGGAATCTTTCCTGATAGAATTGTATTTAGGTTTGCGAGTTGGCGCTATAAAATATTTTTGTGTTGGATATTTACGAAAATTTAATTATTATTATAACATTTATACTATTTTACGTTGGGGTATATTAAATAAGTGGTGTTAAACGATTGTAAATTCTTTCATTAATCCTGTGATCTACGATCAACTTCATAGTCCTTTGTCAGGGTGGACTTAGCTCACTTTTCTTTTAGCTGTCTCTTTGTCCTATGTGGCCGTAGCCCTTTTCTTGATAGAGTCGATAAAGAATTAAATCAAGTGGTGCCCTTTTTAAATTTTATGTATCTCTTTTCTCCTGCCAAAACGCCCATGCATCCAAGTGCTTAACAGACCGACTGAGCTTGGCTAATTCATTATTCTATGTTACAGCACCTTAGCCACAATTTCTAAGAATCTCTTTGTGCACGTAACACTTGTTATTGTAATTTACATAGTTGAGTTCAGAACTTTGTGTCCTAAGGATGGGAAAAGAAAAGGATCCGTTTCTGTAACTCTGCGAAGTTACGTTCGCGAATTCGAGGTTTTACGACCGACGATAAAATATTATTTTGTACAGTGTGAGGATAAAGTCAGTGCAAACAAGCGGTTTCAAGTAACACAATACCTTAACACATTAAAACACCAAAAGTGTGTGGGTTTAAAACTAGAAAACAGTCTCTGTTGCCGGGATGTCTTAATAATTTAAGTAGTGCTAGTAATAAATCTGGACTTTAATAAAAACTGTGTAGTGCGTTAGTGGCTGGACATTCCATAAAACAAGATTAACCACCGCATTTCGAAATTTCAAAACCCCATATGCCTGATGAATCTACTCTTAGAAAAATTACTTACCTAACTTGTACCATGATACCATCCAATTAATTAGAAGAGCTGTAGATGACAATTATATTTAGGTTTCGATTGATGAAGCTACAGACAACGTTGGCAGGTACGTAGAAACTTAATTATTGTTTTGTTAGATTAAATGGCTGTTGTACTAATACGAAGGTTTTAGGAAATCAAGAATATTTCTTTGTCGAATTTCAGCTATACTCGTTTTTAAAATGTATTATTCTTTAAATAATGGTTTAAGTTTGTTGTTGCAACGTAAGATTTATTCTAATAAACATTTATTTTCAGATACGTTGCTAACGTTATAATAGGCATTTTAACTGGGCAGGCGAATACCAGTTCATATCTTTTAACCATGGATGTTTTGAAAATACAAATAATTCGGCAATTGGAAAATTGTTTAATGATTCCATAGCTCTTTGTGGCCCCAGAGTATTCAGTGCGAGAAAGTGCTCCTTTTGTTACTGATGCAGCACCTTACATGCTCAAGGCTGGGACAGGCCTTCAAGTCTTATACTGAAGATGATTCATCTCACCTGCCTGGCACATGGACTACAGAGAGTGAGAAGTACATCCAAAAGTGAATAATTTAATTTCAAACGTTAAGAATGTCTTTCGTAAAGCTCCACATCGTATACAGGCATTTAAGGAAATATCACACCAAATACCACTGCCCCCAGAGCCTGTAATAGTATTAATAGTATTCTGCTGTCTGTAGCAGAATATTATTCAAATTACTTTGATACAATTAAAGAAATTGTAAACATATTTAACAAACATGATGCACTTTGCATACAAAATGCACGAGCCGCAGTTAATGCGAAAGGAATTAAAGAAGAACTGCTGTTTGTTTTTTCAAATTTTGTTTGTTTGTCAAAAACAATTACTTCATTAGAAACACAAGGTTGTTTAATTTCAGAAAGTTGTAACGGTATAAACGGGTGGTAGAACGGGATTACAGATAAAACTGGCCTTTTTGCCCCGACTAGCCAGCGTATGGGTATGGGTATGATGTTGATGAATTTTGCACATCCAGAATAGTAAATCGTACGTAAGTCAAAATAGGAGATGAAGACGTAATCAGCTCGGTTTTTGGGCGCCAGAATGTTTGGTAGTCAAAATAGGGGTCGTCGTGGCAAAATTACGAGTACATAGCGTGTCTAAACATACAAAAAACATAAGCTTACCTATCCGCAATCAATTCCAGGTGTCCTCGACAACAGCTCAGCAAACCACCTGAAATAGAGCTTCAAAATAGCATTACACGCTTGTCAAATAAAAGCGTGATAAACACTCAATAAAGTTACGTTACTACACCTCAGTGTAAATAATTAAGCATTAAATAATAATCAAAACAAAACAAAAAAAAAACCTTTGTTGAATGCACTCTAAATGAATTAATACTCAACTAAAAAATCAAATAAAACACTAAATATCAATAACGCTATTACTCAATAATAAAAAAACTGTCACTTCGTTACGTTAAAACTTAAACTCCTAAACTATCGGTAAACTTGCAATTTGCAAAAAAAAACTTTTATGTAACACAAAAGGGTTTTCACAGAATTAAAACAATTTTATAAAACCTAAACAAAGCTATAATAAAATAAAAAAATAAGATAAATATAACCATACGATAATGGGTATAAACAAAAAAAGGCTTAAAAGGCGACAGAATGTCTGGCCAGGATCCTGCGTAACGCCGTTCTAGATTGTAATCTATAATATATATATATATATATATATATATATATATATATATATATATATATATATATATATATATATATATATATATATATATCTCGTGGATTATTTACCCACACAACTATAGGGTCAATTGCCCTTTACTACTAAAATAAAAAAAGTGTGAAGGCGGAGCGTTAGAATTATGATTAATTACAATAAGCAAATTAAAACAACTTAATTTTAAAAAAAAATACGACACCGCTTTCAAACCTTCGTTAACAAAAAAAATAATTCGAAACACGCAAGAAAGCTTGAAAATATGCAAGAAAAAAAACACAATATTATATTACCTTAATGTCTAGATTAACACCTCTCCGGTGTTACAACAATTGAAAACGAACCAGGTGGTCGGTTACAGCTATAACAGAAATGGAATCTTCCTGCTCTGACAAATGATGAATGAAAATGTTGACTAATATTCTTTTGTACACAGACAATTCCTTGATTGAATCGCGGTAAACTGTTACTGCATTGATTAAAAACTTCTTTCAAAATAATAATTTGTGCGCTCAACTTGCTCGTTAACTTTTACCTTTTAAATAGTTTTATTCATATTAACAATCCAAAAGGTTAATAACTTTATTTAAATAACTATAATTTTAATATACTGCGAAAGTTTCTTTATATTTCAACACGCTTTGCACGGCAAATAAGTGGCACTTCAAGAACGTTAATGTTAATAAATCCGCAAAAGCGATATAAACCAAAGAGTTCACAGAAGCACTAAGATAACACGACGATGATCTCTAGGTAACTTGATTATGTAAAATCGAAATCGGCACTAGGTCTAATCCTTTGGTGGTTGAACAGTTTTACTTAAAATCCCTTCACAGGTTTTCTTCAGAAATAGCTAACTACCCTTACAACACAAAAAGTACGTTCGTTAAACACCAAAAGGTCCAATATATCAACGTTCTAAACCACCCCTTAAAGCATAACAACAAGCGTCACCGTACTACTACTCGAAAGCGCAGTCAGTTTCAGAATCATGCAAATTATATCCGAAAATCCATCTTGGATTTTTGAATCCCACCACTCACAAAAAAACTCATTTAATTTAGTTCCACCAATTAAAAAACGGAAGGAGAAGATAAGATACCCCTACACGCAAACTTCGTTTCCAACCGTAAGGACTCGACAATTTTCCAAAAGTCCATACGTCAGCAGAATAAAAGTGAAAAATATCCCTATATTTTCATTAAAGTACAAGCAGTTAGTCCCACATTCTACCTTTACGATTCAAAACCAACATACTCAATATTAAGCTGAATCACAACAATTACTCGACTTCCTGTCGCCAGCATGACATCATATGCATTTAAATCTACACTCTATCTTTAAGTTACTTAATTTTACAAAACTTTCTATTAAATCTTAAGGAAATCAAACGAAATAAACATTATTTACACTTATACACAACTATTTACAAATAAAACGTTACTCAACATTCAATAAACGGGGAATAATAAGGAAAACAATCTAAATTACGGAATAATAATACATAAACAAGCTCGCCACACACCATCCCTAAAGGTCGCCACATACGTAAAACAAATTTATTCATAAAACTCAATTCTGCAGCAAAAATTAAACGGTAAATCGCTAGAAACTCGTGATCCTATCACAAAGTAGATAATATTAGCACCTCTCTTGCTAAAGTTAAAGATCCATGGGACTTGCAGTACATAAAAAAATAAAATATGTTTTAGAGAAAAACGTAGGTTTTGCCTTAATTAGAAAAATAGATGACGCAGTAACTGGTCAAGCTACTATCGCAGATGAACTGAATGAATATAGTATAGTCGAATTGAACAATTATAAATACGCCCCAGTTACATCTTGCGATGTTGAAAGGAGTTTTTCCAAGTATAAAAATATTTTTACAGACAATCGACAAAGTTTTACTTTTGATAATTTAATAATGTATATAATTGTAAATAGTAATTCATTTAATATATAGGCTAAATTTATTTTGTAAAGTTGTATTATCTTTTATAAATAAAATAAATTAATGTGATTATTTTTATTTTTTGATTTCTTCTTCCGAACTGCAAAACGCGTATTTTCTATAAAATATTGCATTTAATGCATATATCTCCAATTTTAAGAGCATATTTAAGTGCATATTTCAGCATTTTATAGTGCATAAGCGCATGCATATTTTGGCATTTTTAAGTGCATACAAATCCTATCCCTATTCATTAGGTTGGTTTTGGTCAATCTGACAATATTACATTTCGGTGAGAAAAGTGCTAAAAGACGGCAGTTCTCATTTAGAAGCTCATCAAGGGCCAAAAGTTGCAGATCCACCACCCACAAAACAGAAACTAAGAATTCAATTAATTCTGAACACCTCTACAAGTCAAACATACATTTCAGACCCATTGGAGAAATCTTACAATAAATGTTTAATTTAATTTCTATGGCTCTCGCTGGTTAAAAATAAACTATTCTAAAATTATAGTAATCAATGTCCTAAAAAATGTATTCGAGTGTAACATATACGCAAGAATATCTGGTGTGGAATAACCACGACCTTTCAACGTACAAAGTGGAAAGTAAATTTTAATAATAAAATTTTTCTAAGATAATTATGCAATCTCCTTTTCAATACGTTCCTAACGAAAATAGGCAACATTGTAAAAACAAAAGCAGTAATCTATGTCAGATGGACGTTTAAAACTTCGTGTCAGATAGAGTATAAAAGACATCTAGACGCTAACTTAAAAATCTGATGTGTGCAACACATGACTTCACAATACAATGTAATTGATAATTTAAATTTAAAGACACAATTAAAATTGAAAAAATTTGATGTGTTTTATAATTAGTGTACTGTGTTTTTTTGCTATTAAAAATTTTGTATTAAAAAAATCGTAATACTTCGACAGGAACAATTAAATATGACTACCAAGCCGCATTATCTTAAATTTAAATTATTATTTAAATAATACCTATAAAGCTTGACGTACGAAAGAAAAATGGTCACGATCGAAAAAGTTGATCAGAGAAAGTAAATAATCATAATCACCCAGTATACATTTATTTAGTTCTTACATTGAAAACGTGTAAATATGTGCATAAAAGTATAATTTTTATAAACATATAAATCCACTTGTTACCTATATGTTTCTATTGATACGGTTATCATTTTTACATTTATTGCATAGTTAACTTTCGTTGTTGCGATAACAACAGTTGTTTATATAATTCCTAAATGACAAATTCTACTTAGTAATAAAAAAAAGTAATTAGAATTCTGACATTTTAAAATTTATCATAACGTGTAAAAAAGTTTTTGACCAAAGTGCCAAAATTTTTTTTATGCAGAATGTAAGTTGGTATAAATGATACGCCACTGGAATTTAATGAAGCATTAGTCATCCTATGAAGGAATATTTCAATGTTGTAGAAAGGTTTTCGTGTTGAAAGGGTTAGGTTTGGTTGAGAAATAATGTTTTTGACAATTTTTACTGGGACGGCACTGGTAAGAGACTACCAAATTGCTACTGTGTATAGAAGGATGTGGACTAAAGAAATGGTTGTAGACGTATGAGTGAGTAAGATTATGATATACTGATATTGTATTAACGTGCAGTAAGGAATATGGATACACATTCTTGTTGGTTGAAATTTTGTAATATTGCATGTTCGGGAATGAAGGTGTTAGAGTGTGAGGTAGCTGCCTAAATTGTGCGGAAATAAGGATCGTCCACATGCAAAATAGATATGATCTGACTAATGTACAGAGTGAATGTAATTGTAATTAATGGCTGTTTCGGAGAGTTTTAAGTGGATTTAAAAGTAAATTCAAGGTGGCTACGTTTATGTCGCATCGTTTGTGTCTTGTTCCACTTTGAGACCTTCGACGAGGCAAGGAAACGCGTGAGATCTCGTTTGTGATAAGTAAATTTAGATGTTAGCGTGAATGTATTGTGACGTTTTGGTAATATGGCGGGAAGAAGATATATATAGAGCCCAATTGAAGGTTCAGATAGTTCGGTGACAGATTAAGTAGGGGCCGCGCGCGTTGTTTTTGAAGGGACCATTAGAATAGTTATAATCTGTCCAGAAACGAAGCGAAGAAAAAAGCAACATGTTTGGCAGATTCCAATGGCATTGGGTTGTTTTATGATAAAAAATACAAATCTGAAGTAATATTGTTTAGATATGTCATAATGAATTTAATTAATACTAATTAAAAGTTGGGAAGGAACGAGGATATTTATTTGTAATATAATTTTTCTGTTTTTAGATTAAAAGTTCAGATATGTAAGAGTATATTATATAATAATTGTTGCCTTAAATTTAAAACGATTTCTAACAAACGAAGTGTTTTATAATAAAATGATACATTTCAATGATATCTTTAAAATCACTTTTTATACATAAGTTTTCAATAAAACATTGCAGTCGTGATTTGCTTGTCTGCAAAACCCATGTACACGCCTATGATCGTTACTTTAGAACTCAACAACAGGTACGTCCCACTGTTAAGGGATTAGCAGCACTTCGTTTCTGGACAGACTTTAGTGTGGATTTTATTTGTGAAAATTGTAGTTTCAGCAGCGCATGTACAACGGCTGCAATAACCCAAAGGGGATAAATCATATGTAGACATTCATAAATAAGTAGTTTAATTGTAAGTTGAAGAAAATAGTGATTTTCAATTTAAAAAGTGAAAAGCAGATTTGAAAATAGCACAGCAAATATTTTGTTGATAGTGTTCAGTAGTAGATTGTGCTACGATAATAATAAAAAGAAAGCCTAAAGTAACCCTTTAAGTAACCGAATTAAGAGCTTGTAAATTTAGTTAAGACGTTGGTGGTCATCAATAACACTGATTGAAGTACATGTTACAATCGATAATGACATCAAATCAATTGTACAAAGCAAATAAGAGTTTTAATATAGTTAAGTGGAAGTAAACATTCGTCATTGTGTTAAACGTTTTGAAGGGCAAACATTAAAGCATAACATGTGATGTTATGCTAAGGCGAAGAGCCAAAATGAGAAATACGCGAGTGAACAACAGACACTACTGCGCTCGCGAGTGTTGCAGACGAATGCATTAACGGATACGGCTGTCTTATGTGTTGTGCAAGTGCATTTGCCAATTTAAAAAGGATTACTGAAAGCAGACCATATGGACTTCACTTTACCTATGGATAAAGGATTAATTAACGTAATGTGTAAGAACTAGTTTTAGATTTTGTTTAACAGATACAAGTATGAATTTTAATAGTATTAAGATTTTTGGGGAATTTTTAATAGATAAGTGTTTTTTGTGGTGTTCTTTAAGCCACGTGTGTGTACATATTTACAATTGGAAATTTGTCTATATATATATATATATATATATATATATATATATATATATATATATATATATATATATATCCAGTATTTAATTTACTTTGTTGTTTATTTATATGAGCTGAGATAAAATTTTTAGAACCTGTCAATTTATCTAACGGCTTACACATATTGATAATTGATTACAAAATTTTAGTTTAACTACTTTGAATTACTTTACAGTCAATCATGCATAGAACACTGTTGACCGAATATTTTTGTTAAGCATAAATTACAGATTTGAAGTATTCAAATTTAAACCTACTGATGAATTAATAAATAAAATTTTTAAATGTTTCAGAAACAAACGAATGTGTTTCATTTATTTTATTTTTATTCTTTTCTTAATTTGGTATTGTTTATTTAATTCAACGTTTTATGACAGTTGGAAATATAAATTTATTGGTATACGAGGATACTTAAAAAGTATTCAAATTAACGTTTTATGACTTGGAATTTTCATATGTAAGGGGTGTGTTCAATAAGTTTACGACGACCCGTGTATTTCAAAATTTTCTTAAGCTTTTGGATCAATTTCTTTTGAAGTGTGATTGAATTTGAGTGGTGAATGGTTTTACTGAGTGGGGTGCAATCCTGTCTCCCACAGTCAGATAGGATTAATTTAACATCCCGCCTAAGACTATTTATTTTAGCAAAATTTAAGATTGTGGTGGCGCCTAGAGACGTTTTTTCCCGAACTGAGCCTTGTGAGTGGCATATTTATTATAAGTGTAAGGTGTTTGAAACTACCTTTCAATCATTTTACTCCTTATATCGACTCCGCCTATTTCTACTGTAGCTGGCTTGGTAACCCGCTTACTTTGGTAAGCCTGTACAACGCCTAGTGCGCTTTGGACTTGTAACAACACACACGCACGCACGCACGCACCCACCCACCCACTATCGTTAACAAGACTTTAGATGCACAGGACAGTATTTTAATAGCTCTATAATTAGTACCTTCAGTGCTATTACCCTTTTTTGGTATTATCATAGTTGTGTTGTTGATAAAATGTAGTGGAATGGCGTAGCTGACTTTGATTAGTTGGTATGGCTGATTTTTCGTATTATATCCTAAATGTTTCTATACCAATTGCTTCATTTGATTTGAGGTCTTTAAGCTCTTTATCAAATTCATCCTTCATAATTGGTGGACAATTTTCCAAATTATCATATTCATCTAAGTTTTCTATAAGCTGGTGTGAATAATTCAGTGGCTCTTCACCCTTGTATAATTCCAGATATTATTTCCACCTATTACATGTTTTATCTCTGTTAACGTTTTTCCATCTCTTTATTACTGTACTCTTTGCTTTACCTGTTCTTTGTAAATTTTTCATTTTGCTATCGTATATGCTTTATTTGCTTATCCATGGTTTAAACATTTTCTCGGGCCTCTCTACACATTGATGTTACTATATGTTTTCATATTTTATAATTCTTTTGGTTCCTCATTTTGTTTCTAAAATACTTTCATTCGTCCATTGCTCTCTGGGTTCTAATTTCCGTTTTCCTAGAATCTGGTCCGCCGTACTTTTTATTTTTTCCCTTGTATTTGACCACTGTGTTCCATATTGGTTTATTATTCTTAATCAACATTTTAAACCTAATATTGCACTTTGTCATGACTAGATTATAGTCACTATCTATGTCAGGACCTGGGAACTATGACTAGAGGTAATTTGATTACGATCTCTTTCTTTGACTAGAATGTAATGTATTTGATACCTTTTTGTATCTCCTGGTGCTTTCCAGATATATCTTCTTCGTTTAGGAACTTGTGAAAAAGTATTTGGTATTAATAAGTTATGTTGCGGACAAAAATCTAAAAGTATTTCACCTCCCGCATTTCTTGTACCGCGTTTTCTGATACAATTATTTCGAGTTTTATTTGGATTTGAGTTTTTTCTTGCAGTAGCATTGAAGTCTCCCATTATAATTATGTTATCGTTGTGTTTTACTATACTCATTATTTCATCTATCTTACCATACAGTTTTTCTACCCCCTCATCACTACTAGTTGTAGGAAAATATACTTCTATTATTACTATGTTAACTGGTGTTGCTTTAAGTTAACCACCAGCATTCTATCACTTATGGTAATTGTGTTGATAACACTATTAGCCCAATTTTTCTCTAGAATTATTGCAACACCATTTCTTCCTTTTTTCTCATTACCGCTGTGTATAAACCTACAGGAGTCGCTATTAGAGAGAGTGTTTACATTTACTTTCTGTGTTATAATTTTTAATTCTTCAGTCTTTCACCTTTTAATAGAGATCTAACATTCCATCATCCCTATGGATATGTTCTCCACTCTTTGTGAGTAGGTCCGATTTTTCAATACTTGCGCAAAGCTGTGCGCAGCATATCATTTACAATGATTTTAAACAGTTATCCTAATGGTTTTCGGTTCTTACTCTATTTTCAGCGACTGCTTATTCGTTAAATTAAATGTTTTCCTTATATCGCAGCTAACCCCTATATCTAGAGGTGGTTTCCAGTATGCGCAACCTGTAGACGCTCCTGGTAGTTTTTGGTATGAACCCCAGGAATAATAAATATTAATTATAAAACAAATAGGAAAAACAAATTAATCTTCACTAGTTCAAATTATCTATTAAAAACATATACCCAGTTAACACACAACCGACAGAAAATAAATATATATCAATTTCATGTTTTGGAAGAATTTCAGGAAAAGTAACTTGCATATTACAAAAGAACGAAAAGTATAGAGTAGGGTGCAAAACCAATACCAATGTTCTTAAATGTCAATGTTCTTTAACACCAAAATTCAATTAAGGACATCTTGAAGTAGGGTATTTATAAATTGAATTTAACGTCCTGTAACTCTGTTTATATTAGACAAACGATTTGGAACTTTGATATTAAATGCAAGAAGCACATTAGATATTAAATATACAGACAAATCAAATTATGGAAAACACTTAATAGAAAATAATTACCATATGACTTCACAAAATAATATTAAATTTTTACATTTTTGTAGTAAAAGAAACAAATTAGACGTTTTGAAAGCATTCGAAATTTATAAACATAGAGAGAAAATACTTTTAATATACGAACAGGTTGATCTTATATAGTCACCTCTAACAGATATTTTAAATATTGAATTATACACTCAGTTCCAAAAAAGTGACTCACTTGATTTTTGACCTAACTTTAATGTAATATTTTTCATACCAGTGGGCCTATTTTTAATTTTTTTTTATTCGTTGATAGGTAATTCTTTTGCCTTTCAGACAAAATTAAAGATGTAGATTTTTTAAAGCCTCCTGGATATGATGATAGAAAACCTCAAACAATATTTTTTTCTTAATTGTCGACTCACACTGTGTGCGTATTTTGTCTTTTATGTATTGATTTATCTCTAAATTTGTAAGAATTACAGCATTTTTGCTGAAACTTTGCATGTTACCAACTTTTAAAATTGATCGAGAAACAAGTTTCTAGTGAAATACGATGATACGAATTTAAAAAGTATTTTTATTATACCTACATTATAAACCGGGATAGTTGCTTATTACTGTGTATTGCCTCCCCTAGCAACTTTAAGGGTTTCTAATATAAAGTAATTATTTTCTGGTTTCACCAGTTATGTAACCACAATAATAACCTTTCACTACATCTACTGTATATGGAAAAAATAACAGTCCTACATTAGGGAAATCTTTATGAAAGTTAAAAGGATTCGAATTATATAATGTTCACGTTCTTAGCGTGTGACAAAAAATTCCTCCAATTAGATTACACTTATTTTTAAAAGCAGACTTGATTGTTTGTGACGTCATCTAGTGATGTATTTTTAAACTAGTGCATGTTTTCTGTAATGGAAGTTGATCAAGGCTTTACCTAGTAGTATATTTTTAAGAGCAGATTTGCTTGTTTGCGACACCGTCTAGTGATATATTTTTAAACTAGTGAATATTTTCTGATCGTGTTCGCCTCTCTCGTCTCCCCCAGCCTCTCTATGGTCTCTCTCGTCTCCCTCTCACCTCTCGTTTACCTCGTTTCTAGCGCTTCTCTCATCTCTCTAGACTCTTTCATTTCCCTCGTCTCTTTTTCTCTCGTCTCTCCCGTTTCTCTCGTTTTAGGTTAGGTCCACGTGCAATATAAAATTTTAGGCAAAGCATTTCCCTAATGGGTTCAGGAGATCGCAGCCCTGTCTTCTGATTGGTTGCGTGTACGCCCAGGTCTCGCTTACTGATTGGAGAGCCTAAGAATAGATCACGCCCCTGTTTCTGATTGCTGGCATTCATTTTTGTTTTGTGGTAATTTTGCTTTCGAAGACCTAGTTTGTTTTGGTGACCAATCTCGCAGACAATTTTAGTTATGAGACGTAATTAAAATTAGTAGTGTATCAAGGTGCCTAAGACTCTGATTGACTGGTTTTGTTTTTGTCGTGACACCTAGTGGTACATTTTTTAAACTAGTGAGATGTTGGACTGAAGCTAGTTTTAATAAAATACATTGGTTATTATTAGTAATAAAACGATACAACGGTTTTTAGTTCGCGATGCCATCTAGTACTGTATTTTTAAACTCAGGAATGTTTTCCGTAATAGTGGATGATAGTGGCTCCCACGAGCATTGACCTAACCCAAAATTTTATATTGTACGTGTATTGACCTAACCTAAATACTGTGCGTTTATTAATATAACCTAATATTTACGTGTATTGACCTAACCTAAAGGGAGAGAGAGACGGGCGAAAGAGAGAGTCGAGGGAGATGAGTGAAGCGCTAAAAACGAGGGAGACGAGGGAAAATAGAGATGCGGGGGAGACGACAGAAGGAACACGATCAACTTCTATTACAGAAAATATTCACTAGTTTAAAAATACGTAACTAGAGGGTATTGCAAACCAGCAAATCTGCTTTTAAAATATACTACTAGGTAAAGCCACGATAAAATTCCATTACATAACACATGCACTAATTTAAAAATACATCACTAGATGACGTCATAAACAATCAAGTATGATTTTAAAAATAAGTGTAATCTCATTGGAGGAATTTTTATCACGCGCAAACGACGTGAACATCATATAATTCGAATCCGTTTAACTTTCTTAAGATTTCACTAATGTGGACTGTTATTTTTTCCATATACATTAGATGTACTTGAATAGTGAAAGCTTATTATTGTGGTTACATAACTGGTGAAACCAGAAAATAATTACTTTCTATTAGTGATTGCTGGAAGCCTCTAAGTACTTTATATTATTCAGTTATAAGCAAGACGCCTAAAGTGAAATGTGTTGTGACTGTAAGCAGCGGTTTACTCTGTCAAGGCGTTCTTCCAATACGATTATCGACAACAACCCTGGTAAGTGCTCGTTTTTTTATTTTAGCCTTACCCCTTATATTATTTACTTTATTTAATTGCTAGAGGCCTGATTTCAGGTTTGGTTATATTTGTTGTTGTTGTATAGGCATTTATTCTGATTTAACTGTAAAACGTATTCTTATCGCTGTATGCAATACTCAACAATGACGCACACGTTAATTTTAGGATATTATTATTATTATGGCTGTCTAATGATAATGATCGGCGTGGGTAAAATAAAATAGAATCCTATACCTGCCTTACAAAATGAAATCGGTGTTAGTTTCAAAACGCTTGTGTATTATCAAATTGTAAATGAAAGTCAGCTTGTTTATTTACCCCTGGGGTATTTGCCCTTTTTCAAAACGAAATAGTGCGTTCAAACTTGTTTATAAATTTAGGACCCTATCAGTCTATTCTCATTTATACGTTCAAATCAAATAGAGAATTTTATATTTAGCAAGGTGTTATGATAACACAGAGTCCTGTAATTGCCTTACGAAATGAAATCGCTGTTAGCTTCAAATCACATGTGTATTAGCAATATTGGAAGTGAAAGTCGGTTTGTTTATTTGTCCCCAGGCATTTGTCCGTTTTCAAAACGAAATAGTGCATTCAAGTTTGTTTATAAATCTAGAGCCCTTTTGTCAGAGGTATTTCCGACAAGACATTCCTTGTATGTAAAATGATATACTGGCCTGATTTCGAGTTTGGTTATATATTAGTTATTGTATAGGCATTTTTAACTTATTTAACTGTAAAATGTATTTTTATCACTGCATGCAAAACACGGCAATAGTGTTACAAGCTAATATGATTCGCGTTTATTGACAGTAATGCCGAAGGGTATCTCATGTATTATTGAAATGTGGTTGGTTGTAGCAAGCTGTAAGTAAAGCCAAACCAGTACTTTTTGCACGTTGTAAGTTATGATTTGGTTGAGACTGAATTTATTGAGATTGATTTGCGGATGATCGACTGTTTTCCCACGCCAGTGCCCTCACGTTAAGGGAGAGTACAAGTTCTAAGCGTAGGTTATCTACAAAGTAAGCGGTCGCTCATAGGAGCTAGGTATATATTTGATTAAATGCTGCGATTGATTGTGATTGATCTGATTGTTTGATTTGATTGCGAGTGATTTGTTTGAGATTGATTTGCTTAATTGATGTGTTTGACTTGATCGAAGTTGATTGATATGCTTCGGTTGATTTTATTAGGGCGATCGAGAGCTTTGATTAATTTCGGTCGTTTGGCAAGGGGCGATTTCAAATTTCCAGCCCAAACAAAATGGTTGTCAAAATTTAATTAAGACGCATAATTAAAAACAGATTAATAACCACTTAGGACGTTCAGACTTGCTTATAAATCTAAGGCCCTTTTTGACAGATGTAAAATATTTTAATTATCATTTTTTCATTTTCAACAACTCCAGCCCGTATTACATTCATGAGTTTTAGATCTCAAAATAGTATTACTTGTAATAAATGATTAAAACCCTTTATCCTTTTTATTTATAAATTTAACTATGACTCATAATTAAAACCATAATAAATGATGCGTAACAGTGGGGTAAGCACCGAAAGCTGGTGTAGACCTCTTATACCTACTTAGCAAGTTAGAACTAAGGTCTCTTATTTCCCTCATAACCATTACAGTGATCTGTATGTAGTTTTAAAATATACCGCTAGGTATTACAGAAAACACTCATTAGTCTATACAAGTTTAAAATATACCGCTAGGTGGAGCCACTTTTATTACAGAAAACATTCATTAGTCTATACACAAGTAGATGGCGCCACAAACAAATTCAAATTATGGGGCAGCCATGACAAGGCTGACCGGAAGCAAGTTCCGAAGACCTATACCTGTCTTACAAGTTAGAATTAGGTCCCTCATTAGAATACAAATTCAAATTTCCTGCCAACCAGGAGGCTAATACAAAGCAACTGAAGCATATCCTGTCTTATAAGTTAGCATTAGGTTATTAAAATACAAGTTCAAATTTTTGAAATAATCAGTCATAATGTAGACGCTAAAATTCAAATTTTCAACGAATAAAGCAAGTTGCAAAGTGTACCTGTCTTATAATTTTATTATTAGAAACAAGTTCAAATTTCTCAAATAAACAATCCCGGGGACTAATAAGGCGAAGGCCTATACATGTCTTAAAGTTTTAATTATACAAATACAAATTCAAATTTGCATAAAATCAAAAGGTAGAGACTTAAATATAAATTAAATTTTAAAGGGCCACGGGCCAGAGAGCAATTGCAATGTTACCTGTCTTACAAGTTAGCATTAGGGCCTCCTTCTTAGAATACAAATTTAAAAAACCCGAGCAAGCTTCAAACCCTACACCTGTCTAACAAGTTATTAGAATACAAATTCAAATTTGATAACCAATCAAAAGGTAGAGACTTAAATATAAATTTTTTCCGAAGGGGCGGGGCCAGAAAAGTTGCAACCAATTTTACAAGTTAGCATTAGGGTTTCTTAGAATACAAATTCAAATAAACCCGGAGCAAGCTTCGAAATACACCCTTTAACAATTATTAGAATAAAATTCAAATTTGCCATAACCAATCATCAAAAGGTAGAGACTTAAAATAAATTAAATTTTCCCCAACCTCCCAGAGGCAATTGCAATGCCTTACCTGTCTTTAAAGTTAGCATTAGGGCCTCCTTCTTAGAATACAAATTCAAAGAAAGAGGCAAGCTTCGAAACCCTACACCTGTCTAACAAGTTATTAGAATACAAATTCAAATTTCCCCATAACCAATCAGAATGCAGATACTTAGTCCTCCAATCAGAGCACAGCGCCTGAGTAGTTAACGACCAATCAAAGAGAGGGCGGGCCGCATAACCAACCAGGTGAAAGTAATGGGTGTGGCCTAGTTTAGCCCTGCCTTAATAAATCCACGAGGGCCTTATCTAGTCTTAACCTCCTTAACTCAACCAAAATGGGCGGTCCCCCTGGGGCATCCAACATAACCAGGGGTTAGACCGCCAAAATTTTAATATTGCGAAAAGGACCTTAAGTACGACTAAACTCCTTGGGTTGGAAATGGTAAAAAAGCCCAGCCCTCAAACCCCTAGACCCACCCCAGCCAACTTAATTAAACCCACACTTTTAATTAATTATGACGTCATTGTCCTATTTTGGGCTCATTCTACTCACCACAATATTTGGAAATCCTTTTCTTATAAATTGCCAAAGTTTATAATTTTTAAACAATAAATTAAAAGACTTAGCCTTAACATTGACTTTCGTTATTCAATGGTCAAATGGTTTAAAACTCACTCCCAATATCACCTTGAATGAACAAACTTTATATCATTATCGTCAAACCTATCCATCCCCTTTGAGTTTTTTTATAAGCATTTTTCTTTTTAAGTTTCTTTAAATTTATGTTATCGATATATAAATGAATAAAATGTAAAGAACAGGGTTCAATTGTAATTTGTTGGAAACTTCATAATTTTAATTATTATTTTTTTTTTTATTAAGTAATATCTTTAAAGCATTAAAAGAATAGATTGTAAGGACAATCTTAATGGTAATAGTACTAGACATGTAACCAAGAAATGTGGGTTAGTTCATTTTTTAAAATTAACATCAAATGCAGTTATTATTAGCTAATATTATTGAGGTAAAAAATTTAGTAAATAAATCTTTCTCACTAAATATTACCTTAATCCCAGTATATCATGAATAAAACAAAGGAAAATAAACATTGCAACCCATCGAGCTATATTAGTGTATAGGCATTTTTAACTTATTTAACTGTAAAATGTATTTTTATCACTGCATGCAAAACACGGCAATAGTGTTACAAGCTAATATGATTCGCGTTTATTGACAGTAATGCCGAAGGGTATCTCATGTATTATTGAAATGTGTTGGTTGTAGCAAGTTAGTAAAGCCAAACCAGTACTTTTGCACGTTGTAAGTTATGATTTGGTTAGACTGAATTTATTGAGATTGATTTGCGGATGATCGACTGTTTTCCCGCCAGTGCCCTCACGTTAAGGGAGAGTACAAGTTCTAAGCGTAGGTTATCTACAAAGTAAGCGGTCGCTCATAGGAACTAGGTATATATTTGATTAAATGCTGCGATTGATTGTGATTGATTTGATTGTTTGATTTGATTGCGAGTGATTTGTTTGAGATTGATTTGCTTAATTGATGTGTTTGACTT
This sequence comes from Vesta saturnalis, assembly GCA_036346205.1. Lineage (NCBI taxonomy): Eukaryota > Metazoa > Arthropoda > Insecta > Coleoptera > Lampyridae > Vesta > Vesta saturnalis. Next base: position 547,261 of record JARFJB010002021.1, read on the forward strand.
GATCGAAGTTGATTGATATGCTTCTTGATTTTATTAGGGCGATCGAGGCTTTGATTAATTTCGGTCGTTTGGCCGATTTCAAATTTCCAGCCCAAACAAAATGGTTGTCAAAATTTAATTAAGACGCATAATTAAAAACAGATTAATAACCACTTAGGACGTTCAGACTTGCTTATAAATCTAAGGCCCTTTTTGACAGTTGTAAAATATTTTAATTATCATTTTTTCATTTTCAACAACTCCAGCCCGTATTACATTCATGAGTTTTAGATCTCAAAATAGTATTACTTGTAATAAATGATTAAAACCCTTTATCCTTTTTATTTATAAATTTAACTATGACTCATAATTAAAACCATAATAAATGATGCGTAACAGTGGGGTAAGCACCGAAAGCTGGTGTAGACCTCTTATACCTACTTAGCAAGTTAGAACTAAGGTCTCTTATTTCCCTCATAACCGTTACAGTGATCTGTATGTAGTTTTAAAATATACCGCTAGGTGGAGCCACTTTTATTACAGAAAACATTCATTAGTCTATACACAAGTTTAAAATATACCGCTAGGTGGAGCCACTTTTATTACAGAAAACATTCATTAGTCTATACACAAGTAGATGGCGCCACAAACAAATTCAAATTATGGGGCAAGGGGGCCATGACAAGGGGCTAAGACCCGAAAGCAAGTTCCGAAGACCTATACCTGTCTTACAAGTTAGAATTAGGGTCCCTCATTAGAATACAAATTCAAATTTCCAACCAGGAGGCTAATACCCGAAAGCAACTTGCGAAGCCATATACCTGTCTTATAAGTTAGCATTAGGCCCCCTTATTAAAATACAAGTTCAAATTTTTTGAAATAATCAGTCATAATGTAGACGCTTAAATACAAATTCAAATTTCCCGGTAAGGGGGCCAGGGGACGAAGCCTCGAAAGCAAGTTGCAAAGCCCTGTACCTGTCTTATAAGTTAGCATTAGGCCCCCCTTATTAGAATACAAGTTCAAATTTCCCACAATAAACAATCCCGCCAAGGGGACTAAGGGGGTAAGTTGCGAAGGCCTATACATGTCTTACAAGTTAGAATTAAGGCCCCTTATACAAATACAAATTCAAATTTCCCGGCATAACCAATCAAAAGGTAGAGACTTAAATATAAATTCAAATTTTCCGCCAAGGGGGCCTGGGGACGGAGGCCAGAGAGCAAGTTGCAATGCCTTACACCTGTCTTATAAGTTAGCATTAGGGCCTCCTTCTTAGAATACAAATTCAAATGGGGCGAAACCCCGAGAGCAAGCTTCGAAACCCTACACCTGTCTAACAAGTTATTAGAATACAAATTCAAATTTCCCGCCATAACCAATCAAAAGGTAGAGACTTAAATATAAATTCAAATTTTCCGAAGGCCTGACGGAGGCCAGAGAGCAAGTTGCAATGCCTTAACCTGTCTTACAAGTTAGCATTAGGCCTCCTTTTAGAATACAAATTCAAATGAAACCCGAGGCAAGCTTCGAAACCCTACACCTGTCTAACAAGTTATTAGAATACAAATTCAAATTTGCCATAACCAATCAAAAGGTAGAGACTTAAATATAAATTCAAATTTTCCGCCAAGGGGGCCTGGGGACGGAGGCCAGAGAGCAAGTTGCAATGCCTTACACCTGTCTTACAAGTTAGCATTAGGGCCTCCTTCTTAGAATACAAATTCAAATGGGGCGAAACCCCGAGAGCAAGCTTCGAAACCCTACACCTGTCTAACAAGTTATTAGAATACAAATTCAAATTTCCCGCCATAACCAATCAGAATGCAGATACTTAGTCCTCCAATCAGAGCACAGCGCCTGAGTAGTGGGGCTAACGACCAATCAGAAGCCAGAGGGCGGGCGCTCGCATAACCAACCAGGTGAAAGTAATGGGTGTGGCCTAGTCTTAGCCCTGCCTTAATAAATCCACGAGGGCCTTATCTAGTCTTAACCCTCCCTTAACTCAACCAAAATGGGCGGTAGACCATACCCTAGGGGCATCCAACACCTAACCAGGGGGTAGACCGCCAAAAATTCTTAATATTGCGAAAAGGACCTTAAGTACGACTAAACTCCGATCATGGGTTGGAAATGGTCCCCAAAAAGAAGCCCACCCCGCCCTCAACCTCACCCCTAGACCCACCCCCAGCCCCACTCCACCCCCACCACTTCGAATTAACCCCACTCCACCCCACACTACTTTTAATTAATTATGACGTCATTGTCCTATTTTGGGCTCATTCTACTCACCACAATATTTGAGAAATCCTTTTCTTATAAATTGCCAAAAGTTTATAATTCTTTAAACAATAAATTAAAAAGACTTAGCCTTAACATTGACTGCTTCGTTATTCAATGGTCTTAAATGGTTTAAAACTCAGCTCACCAATATCACCTTGAATGAACAAACTTTATATCATTATCGTCAAGTACCTATCCATCAACACACTTTCGTAGATTTTTTTATAAGCAGCTTTTTCTTTTTTAAGTTTCTTTAAATTTATGTTATCCCGATATATAAATGAATAAAATGTAAAGAACAGGGTTCAATTGTAATTTGTTGGAAACTTCATAATTTAATAATTATTATTTTTATTATTATTGTTATTAAGTAATATCTTTAAAGCATTAAAAGAATAGATTGTAAGGACAATCTTAATAGGTAATAGTACTAGACATGTAACCAAGAAATGTGGGTTAGTTCATTTTTAAAATTAACATCAAATGCAGTTATTATTAGCTAATATTATTGAGGTAAAAAAATTGTATTAAATAAATCTTATCTCACTAAATATCTACCTTAATCTCAGTATATCATGAATAAAACAAGAGGAAAAGTAAACATTGCAACCATATCGAGCTAGCAATTTTACAACAGCAGTTTAAATGAGTTAATGGCACAAGTTTAAGTATTGGACCGATTTAGTAAAGAATAAAACCATTGTACCGTTAACTTAATCAATACCTATATTGTTTCTACACGTAATTTAGTAATAATGAGTTAAATTGGTGAAATTTAATTATCAAGTCGTGATGTGTTGTAGTCTTCTGTAATTTATTGCTTCAATAAGTAAATGTCGGTGTAGTTTATGGGCAATCAAATAAATTGCACCACTGACGAATTCTGCTATTCGCATAATTGTTAATTTCCTAATGGATTTTGTCTAGACTATCATTCTCTCGCCGAAAGCCTCACGTTTTTTTGTTAATTATTACTGTTTATTAGTGTAAAAGCTGTAAATAAAAAAAAAATTAATGGATTCACACCTTTTACAATTATGATATTAAAAGAACATTGAACGTAAAACTAAAAATCATATAAAGCCATTGACTTTAAAAATGAGCTGTAATTTTGCTCAGGTGGGCGACTTTCCCATATTCTCTTTCTTCTTGCAATACTTGATGCGAAAACCATTTTCAAAATGGAAACATTACATTCCTTTATATAACGATAACGATCAGATAACTATCGTGGACAAAAATGCAAATAGAGAATATTATATATATATATATATATATATATATATATATATATATATATATATTATATATATATATATATATATATATATATATATATATATATATATATATATATATATATATATGTTACACGTCCAAACCGCACTAGGCGTCGTGTATGCTTACTAATGTAAGCGGGTTGCCAAGCCAGCTAACAGAGAGATGGGCGTGGTCGAAATAGGAAGTAAAATGAATGATTAATACGCTCAAACACCTTACACCGATATTCAAACAGCTCAGTCCGGGAAAATATGTCTCTAGGAGCCACCACAATCGAAGCTTTGCTAAAATAATTGTCTTAAGCTGGGTGTTAATTAACCCTACTTGATTGTGGAAAGTAGGATTGTGCTTACTCAGTAAACTCTTACACGAGGGTTCTAAAACAAACACTCGTCCAAAACAATTCAACTCAAACTCAAATATATTTAGTACTACCCAGGTTATTAGAAACTTTTTGAATACACCTCGTATACCAAAATTTCCAAAACAAAATTTATCACTCAACTTTAACTGCATTCACGTAACCAACAGTTATCAAAAAAAAAACTGAAATACACGGGTCGTCACAAACTTCCTGATTGTACCCTGTACATCCAGAATACCAAAATTATAACACGTTAACTGAATATTTTCTACGTATCCCTCGTATACATATAAAGTTAAATCTCTACTTATTAATGAATAAATAGTTCTTCATTCAATGAACGATAATTAATTTTTAAAATTCCTAATCAAAAGAAGGGCAATGTCATCGGCTTAATAATTGTTACCTTATGATACCTCTGAATCGTATAGAACATTCGTAAATAATTAAGTTCTCAAAACTCCATCTCATAGTTATATATTAATGAAAGTTTTAAATCAACAGGTGATCCGTCATTAGTGTACTGCGTTAATGAAACTAACATGAAAATTTTTGCAATCAACCTGGCTAATATAACCTTTCAGGTTGTTCATTAATCTTGAAACCAAAATGTGCAAAATTTACAATTAACCTGTCAAAAACTAGGTCACCAATTAAGTAAACGTCACAAATGTATCTCATAACTGGCTAAATAAACAACAAAATAAAAGTTAACGATAAATATATATTGTCCTGCATAAAATAATAAACAAATGTTTACATACACTAAAACAGCGTGGTTGAAAAACCACTGTCAATACAAATTTGCGTTTCTGCAAAAATTCTTACTACTAAAACAACCAATACAACATAACTCGAGATCGATTATCTTTTCCCTTCAACAATAATTAATTAAGTAAAAATTTACACAACAATACGCAAATTACAACTAAACAAAAAGATAATCGTGCTTATCTGAGCTTTCAAGGTTCTTAAATGTAATTCTTACTTAAAATTGTCCATTAATCCTTCGCTCTTCTTTCTTCTTTCTTCCCGTAAATCAATTATTTGTAGTCCATTTGTATTCCTTAAATTGCCTGAAGGCATAAAACAAGTACTCCACAATTTCATCAACACTTATTCCTTTCTGCACTCGCGATTAGTCCAACTATGCGAGGTTATTACTCCAATACGTAATAATCTGTACACATTTGGTTGCCTCTTAAAAAGTTTCTCGCAACCTTTAGGACAATTAAGCCCTTCCTTAACACAAATAAACTTTTCATGTCACATAAAATTACCTTAACCTTGGCTCAATTTACTACCAATACTTCGCTCACTTAAAGCTCACAACTATTAGCTTTTTATAAATCTGCTTACGCACTTTTTCTTTTGAAGAACAAAAACTGATTTTATCTTCAATCTCGATTTTATTAATTGTTTTATTTATGAATGTCTTATACGATTCATCCCCTTTCGGGTTACGCAGTTGTTTTTACAATGACTGCCTTCAATATTATTCACAAATATAACTCCAACTCAACCCATTCTGATGTCACACATCACCTCGCGCGCGCGTCTCTCACCGAGCTCTCACCAAAAGCAACAACCTAAAACCTAAAGCTCACGTCAATCTCTGACTTTCCTATTTATACCTTCAGCCATCCATCTTTAAACATGTCCGACTTCCTCGCTATATTCTCCAATGGTATTCATTCAAACTTTCTTAGTCCCGACTGATGCTACCCTCTGTACAATCACGCTCATAACTACAATACATCGCCATGTTTGTCCTTACTTACAAATTTTACAATTACTTTATGGAGAAGCCAGTTCTCGTCATCACATTCATTCAGTAGCCACTCTGGACCATTACACAACTTTCAACGTTTATCTCTCACATGCGCTCATCCTCCTTCCGCAACATTTGCAAAAATAAGTACAGTCTAAGGTCTCAAATCCCATATACATACACGTATTCTCAAAACCTATTGCACAACATTACGAGAACTTTCTATAATTAACAATTAAACATACCAAATCTTTCTCTACATATTTTCTAAAACATTCTACACTTATACACTCACATCTTCCGGCTAAGATTACTCCTTTATCTTCCAACATTCCATTCTTATTAAGTAGTCAACAGTAGCAACCATTATCGTCCCATCGACAAATTTCTCTTCACATTTACATTCATCAGAATCTATTTATTCCAACACCAATGTCTCTATAACATTCAAATACACGTATCTGCATACTGAACGATATTTCTCCTAAATTTCCAGTGGCGTATCACCCACCCACATACATTATGCATATACAAAAAAAAATTTTTTTTTTTCGTTCAAACTCAATATACCCGTACTCAAAACACATAATACACGTCATTATAACATCTTACATACAGGGTGCGTCAACGCAACCTTACAACCTTACATATATATATATATATATATATATATATATATATATATATATATGTATATGTATGTATATAGATCTACATTAAATGGAGAAAGATTTGCATTTTTGTAAGGTGAATTCAGTGCACCTTTTGTTTTTTTCAAAAAATTCACGGCTAACTAGATACTTAAAAAAAAAAGACTTTTTTTGTAATTTGTTTAGATGAAAATCATTTCGTTAATTCTACTTTAAGAAAAAAAATGCAAAGGAAAATGGACAATTATTTTTTTTTATAAGGCAGTTGAAGCAAGCTTTTGTTTTTGAGTTACAACATAAACATACATTTTTTTAAATGGAAACAATAGCTGATAGTGACTTTTCAAGAAATGGTTGTTTCTAGTCCTTCTATTGATGACATATAACATAGTTATTTTGAAAAACTAAAGAGATACGAACGTTTTCCGGTTTATTTTTAGAATTATTAGTGCCGTAGGCCATGGAAGCCGTTGTTGAGTGACCATATGATGAACTGTTAAAATTACGATTCATACCCGGAAATTTGATTACCGGGTATGAATCGTATCACTACGCTTTGGATGTTTTATGAATTACGTTGAATTTTTCAAAACGAAGGAAAGGCCCAATAAGTAATAAAAAAATTGAAAAATATTTAGCAACTAAAGAAGTGTTAATGAACAAAACGGGTATGACACAAGAAGTAAAGAACCACAAATACTAGTCTATGACTGACAACTAAGGCCAAACATATTTGTGGTTAATTAATTAATACACAAGTTACACCTTTGTAGAACATAATTTGTGGCTTTTCTTAAAGAACGCCTATTACTACTAGCAAAAGCTTCTCTAAGATCTTCCACTGCTTCATGCGATTTTCGATATACCTTATCCTTCATCGTTCCCTACAAATAGAATGCAGAACAGACAAAACGGGTGATCGACGTGGCCATGTATCTGGTGCATTCCTTCCTACCAGCAAGTCGGGAAAAGTTGTATCAAAATAATTTCGCATTCCTAATTGATTATGTGGCGGTGCGCCATCGTGTAGAAAATCTGCAACCAATGGTTAATCCTATCCCACTTTCCGACGGACTGGAAATCGGCCTCCGCCGTCATGATACCCAAACCCCACGCCGACCTAACCTCACTCTCTTCCTATAAACCAATCTCCCTCCTGAGTTGCCTCGGAAAATGCTTTGAGCAGATTCCAGCCAGGCAACTCAGGGACCACCTCAAATTTAACGACCTCCTTCCCAACAGCCAATTAAGCTTCCATCCCAATCTAACGTGTCATGATCCCTTGTTGAAGCTGCTTACACAGACCACCAGAGCATTTAATCACAAGCAATGCAATCTGGCTGTGTTTATGGACATTAAGCAAGCATTTGAGAGGGTCTGGCACACCGGTCTCCTGCACAAGATCCGAAACCTAAACATTCCCGACCCCTTCTCCAAATTCCTACTCTCGTACCTGAGCAATCGATGAGTTCGGGTCAAAGTAGGGAAAACCTTCTCAGATCCTTTCCAACCTACATCAGGCGTACCGCAAGGTTCTGCCTTAGCCCCGATCCTCTATATTATCTTCGCATCCGACATTCCCGAAGTCACACAACCCTGAGTAGTCGTTGCGCAGTTTGCGGATGACACCGCCTTCTAGACGGTTAATCGGAACAGCGAAACGACCTCTCGCCTCATATCCAAAACCCTTCGGAACTTCTCCAACTGGGCGAACCAGTGGAGAGTCTCCGTCAATCTCACCAAAACCCAAACAATCCTCTTCCGACATCCTAATTACACCTAAGATAAGTTCCCAAACCTTGCCTCCAGAAGCGTTTCCCTCGCCCTAAACCAAGAAAGACTCCCAGTCCAACAAGAACTCACCTACCTAAGAATCCTCTTTACTAGAACCCTTAATTGGCTCCTCGAAGTACAAAGAACACTTAACAGGATAAGAAACCGTACAAACCTACTAGGACCCTCCGGGGTAGAATCACAGGTTGCCACCCCAAAACACAACACATTTACAAAACATATATTCGGCCTGTTATGGATTTCCGAGCACCCATATACACGAAGATAAACCCCAATCAGCTTTCCTCTATTGCTTTCTGTTTTATGGTAAGTGTAAGGTGTTTTAAACTAAATTTCGACGATTTTACATCTTATATGGAACCCGTCCATTTCCACTTTGATCGTGTAACGAATAGATGCCGAAAAAAATAAATATATTTTTAGGACCACGTTGAAAAAATTAGTGGCTTTCAAGGATGCTTTTGCCGTAGCATTAACAAGATGAGAGAATGGATACTACACGTAATATAGAATGCTCGGGAATTATATTGTTTAATCCAAGATTTAACTTCTGTTTTATCTCTCACATTGGACACGTTGTCATATCCTTGCTCTATCCTGCAATTTAAAACGCAAGTTTTTAAATTTTAGAATTATATCAATCACTTGTTTTGCTGTGGATTTTTTGACCAAGAAGCAGCCTAAAAAGCATTTATTAATTTTAATTTCAACGTTAGCGTCAAATTGAAACATATACGATTACCAGAGTGATTCGCGTACTTTGATGTAGCAGACTTATTATGTCATTTTGTATATTTTCCCGATATAGTTTTTTTTTAGCACTCTACGAACGTGGTCTTCCATAATGTGATAAAAATCAGATAGAAATTCAATTATTTTTAAGAAATTAACGTTGTTATAGTGAAACAACTTGTCGCTTGTACCTTAAAAGGCCAGTCCAATTCTACCAAGCATTTTAGTAATTGCTACGATTCTTAAAAGCACTTAGTTTTGAGGGTTTATTTCGGCATTAATAATCATTTGAGCAGCCGTATCAACTGATCATAATGAGATTTGCGTAACAGATAAGGGTAATTGCCGATAGCTCAGTGGAAAGGAGTTGATCTGCGTGCGAGGTGAATAACAATGTCATTAAATAAAATCCGAAAAGCCATTAATCAAGGGGCGTCAGTTGGTTTGAATTAGAAATATTGCTAAAATTTAGCAAAGGTGTTTCTGGTCTAGTGCTATATTACAAAAAGCTTCAAACACAATCTGAAACCACTGAACTAGAATCACGATAAAACGCAATCCTTTGTGTCTAAAACCAAACACTTGCGGCAGGAAGCAATAGCTCAAATAAATGTTCAACAACCCTTAGATTAACATACTTATTAACTAATTGGAAGAATATTCAATACGTGGAATCAAATTAAACGCGGTGCAGAATTCACAATATAATTGACGATAAGTCAAATGACGGCAGTTGTTATAAAACAATTCTACGATGACAACAACTATAATCACGTTTCTCAAAATCCTTTACAGCAATGATCACAAATGTTCTTATAAAAGATACTCGTACCCTACTACATTGATGCTAGGTTAAAAGCATCGCAAAGATTTGAAATTATTTACGAAAAGTGCCCAGACCGTGCTGCCGTTATTACTAAAGCTGTTTAAAGCTTTTCACTGTAAAATTTCCGCTCTCTGTAAACCAATAAGTAACGCTTATGTCACTACGGTAGGTATCAGGATGACGAGTAGAGAGCAGCAGCCAGAACGACGTTACATGTTTACTCTGCCGAGTGACATGTATTTCCCACCGTTGGAACCGTCAACCAGCAACGTACCGGCTCCGCACATGACCTCATCGTTGCTAGACCTGCCATGGAACCACCTACCCAGCAGCCAGAACACCACTAGTAAAAGAGAAATAAAAAGAAGACCGAAAAGATTCCGGTTACCGCTCCTGCTATAAACGCACCATCGACCTAGGCGCAGTAGAAAAAGCCAACGAAGACATCGACTACCGCCTGATCGTCAACGCGATCGCCTTCACCTGAACGAAGGCAATCGCCGAGGGATACAGGATATAGCCTGCTACAGCTAACGACCGTGACAGGCTGATGCGGTATATGGATAGTCATGGTACTCTGTACCATATCGACCAAGCAAAGAACGAACGTAAACACTGAATGATTGAAAATTAACAGGGCTATGCAACCCAATTTATACATAATGGGAAAATGGTTTTAAAATGACAATATAAATATTTTTTCAATAGGTTGCTATGCTTAATTAGTTTTTGAAATACAAAACTGTAAATCTGACATAAGAGTTATTTTATTGTCCAAAAAATAAAGCGTTAGTTTACTATCATGGGTAGACGGTTAGGTCAGCACGACTCTAGTTTAGAAACAAGAGGAATGGTCATAAGCATGGCACAGCAGGGCCTTTCTTATAGTGAAATAAGCTGGCGCGTAGATCTTTCGGTAATCTTACTTTTTTTTACTTATTGGATATTGTTGTTACAATAATCTTTTAGAGAACTCAAGGTGGACATAGACCTCTTACAACTGTTAGACCTGGCAAAAGACGCAAAACAACTGTACAGGAAGATCAAAAAATTACGGTAGCAGCAGCTAGAGATTCTTTTATTACAGCTACTCGCATACGAGAAGAAACCGGCGTTCAGGTTGCTCTCTCTACAATATGCCGTCGTTTACATTCATCCGGAATACACCATAGACGCCCAGCAAGGAAATCATTGCTCACTAACACGTAAGCTGAAGCCAGTTTGAACTTTTGTAGAGAAAATTTGAATAGAGATTGGTCCAATGTAATAATTACTGACGAAAAAACCTTTTCCGCTACACTTATTCTCATTGCCTCCTTTACATCTTTGTTTCTTAATCTGTACACCTCATACAATCACTTTTTTCAGTCTCATTTTTTGCAGCAATCATTCCCATGTACGCATCTTTTTTCTTAGAGCCTGCCTTTTACCGACTCATTCCACCAACACATTTTATCTGTCTACCTACAGTCGCTCTTTCACATATCCGCACGGCACAATTGACAACACAGTTTTTCAAGCTTATCCATGTACTTTCAAGGTCAGTGTTTTTTATTTGTTCGTTCCACACTGTTTCATTCACATTCAACTCTACTCGCTGCATCTGCGTATGTCATTCTCGCACCGTTATCCACTAGTTTGTCTACCCTAATTCTGGAAGTTTGCACTACGTTTGATTTCCTTCCCGGCCCACTTTTGCTCTCGATACAACCAAAAAGTGGTCTGATCCACACTCCGATCCGCGTATTACTTTTGTATCTTTTACCAGGTTTCAAGCCTATCATACTTTTAGATTCACCTCTTTGCCATGTATGCATATTCACATTTTTATGTTTAAGCCACGTATTGGATACAAACAGGCTTCTCTCCAGACAGATGTTCACCAGGCGTTCACCTTTCTCAATGACTCTTTGGTCTCCGAACTTTCCTAGAACGCGTTCAGTATGTTCCCTCTGTAGACCCACCCATCCGTTCATATCCCCCACTATCATCACTCTTTCGTTTGGCTTACATACGTTCAACACGTTCTCTACTTAATTCTAGAAGTTGTCACGCTCCTGGTCTCTTTCTCCATTCACCGGTGCATAACATTCAATAAAAAAAATTCTTCGAAACTCCACTTTCATTCTAACCCACATTACCCGGGGAGATACCAATTCGTACTGTTTAACACATCTTTTTGCTCTTTCACTTACGATTTCCCAGCTTACTGGCCAAATTGTGCCCCGGGCGATGTATTATAACCTTAACTTAAGCCAAAGTATAACAACAATTATTAAAAGGCGTCAAATTGTAACATTAATAGCGGCTGCAAGTGTATAAACACTAAAACTGGGACAACTCATAACATTAAATAAAAAAGCGATGATGTAATATACCATTCGTAATTGATCAAATAATTTAATTAATATAAAAAATTACCTTTTAATAATCGCTACTGGTGTCGGCTCATCGGTAGATGAATATAAGGGTGGGTTCTAATTTAGAGTTTACTTAACCTACCTGAAATGCCCGCGCTAAAGTATATAATTAAATAGCTTCAAACGGAAGATGAAAATAAGGGGGAATTCTAATAAATAGTTTAATTAACCTACCTGAAATGCTAGTTGCTTCTTTTCTGCTTGATTATTTTCACTTAATTCCAAAAATGTTATCAAAAAAATTATGAAAAAAATAATAAATTCTCGAGTGCCATGTTGTCTTTCTTTTTTTTATATATCTATCTAGGAACAACAAAACCTAGTTATTGAATATTACAAACAATTAACACAAATGAAAATAAAATAACAAGTTATACATAAGTTTATTTAATATATGTTTGAAAACGAAAAAAAAATTCAGAAGTCATAAACTAAATTATAAAAAAAACTTTACCTTTTAACGGTTCTGTACATACACTATTACAGGTACTATGAAGCAGAATGGTTCATATGGTGAGGTCAATGTCTTGCTTAGTTATCCTTAAAATATGGAATTTCCTTAAAGTTTAATTCGCCAAATTTATTTGTAAAAGAATGTAGAACTTGCGTTGTAAAGGTAACTCAAGTAAAACTTGCCATTTAAAATAATAGTACAGTTAAATATTGACTTATACGTGCCATTAAAGATTATTAAGTATACAAATTAAGTGATTAAAAAGGTGCGTACTTAAAAAAATAAGTACGTAAAAAAAAGTACTTAATAAAAAAATAAAAGTGCATACTTGAAAAGTAAGTACTTAAAAAGTAAAAAGTACCTAACAAAAAGCAAAGGCTTTAGTTTAAAATATAATGAGAAAAAAAATAACTTACCACCAAAATTCTGATGGCACCAAAATATAAAAAATTAAGTAAAAATCGTGCTTATTGCTGTTAACATTCAGCATTAAGTGAAGTAAAAAAAAAGCTTTCAGAATAACTCAAGTGTATTCCCTAAAAATCCTCACGCTTGCGCGAATACAATAATATAAATCCAATTTTTTAAGAAAGGGAACTAAAACTATTTATGTAATATTACACCCAAAAGATATGTTCTAGGAAATGCCAATTAAATTGCCATTCTCAATTCTACATATTAATAATTAAAAACTTTTCTAATAATACGCCAAATAAATGAACGATTCTTAAATTAATGTACTTTTAATACAACCACAAAAAAAAGGTTGTTACACACCCCCTTCTAAAATTTGGACTCGGAGATCACCAAAGTGGAGATTCCAAACACTAAGCTAATAAATGAAATTATTAAAATTTAAAAAAATACAAAATGTTAAGCTATAAGCAATATTGAAAAAATAACAAGAAAATGTACGAAGAAGTACGGAAAATGTAGTGACGTCGGTCAGGAAAGACCCCTCGCAACACCAAAAAAGCTAATGACGCGCTACCACCCGCACACGCCACTAGTCGAGAATCAAGGACCCGAAACCTTAAATAAAGTAAAAAACTTTAACTAGTGGGGTTAGTGAAGCAAACCACCATCAGAAGAGCAAAATGAGTATCCGGTAAAAAAATTTGAATCTAAGGTAAAAAACGAACGGAAACCGTAACTACCATGACCTGAAGGGACATTGGGCAGAGAACCCGGAAACGGTCATCGTGCAACTTTATAAAAAATCAAGGCTAAACGCCACTCTACTCGAGAGTATAGAAATAGAAAAAAAATCCTTTCGGACTAACAATAAATAATCGCGAGACTTGAGGTCGAGAGAAAGCGGTTCAATTACCCTACCCCGGTGGTCTCAAACCAAGCCTCCTAGGTACATAACACAACTACCACTGTCACGTTCGATAAGTGAGTCAAAATCGGTAAATCCAAGATACGACTATTTTCTTGGCAAATTAGCTTAGGATGCTTCGTCGTGGAGAACAAGAGAGGCCACTCTACCCTTCACGAGATTCAGGTTTCATGTTGTTCCACAGTCATCGTCCAAGACTCAACATACCCTAACTAACACGCACATTTTATAAATAAATCGAAATCTAGGTGAGATAGCAAAGAGAAAGATGATGCACTCTTACGAACACAACAACCCCCTCCTAAAACTACCAAAACGTCATAATCAGGAAGTGAACTAATCGAGGTTGACACGAGGCGAACCGAAGTCCTCAAGCACCGTCCAAGAATAGTAACACTACACAAATCAGGAAAAACAAAATAACTAAATCAATCAAAAAATAAAAATGTATAGAAGCATTACTAGTTTTCTTATCCATGGTTATGAGTTTTACACGTCAAATTAACGATCAGAGGTTAAGTCAAAATAGTTATCTTCAATTTAACTATTGCAACAATAGCAAATTGTAAATCCAATAAAGGAAGATAATCTGCCTGAGAACTAATGTCCCACAAAGTCGGCAATTCAATCGCATAATGGAATCTAAATATCAACCATCGTGCTAAACAAATGTAGCAAAAATCATGCTAACAAATGTAAAAAAAAATAATAAGTGGTTTGCAAAGCCACAACAATATAAAATAAAATAATGTGCGAAATAAGCACAAAATAAAATTATTTTGAAAAATTATCAATATCATTATCTAATAATACGCCAAATAAATGAACGATTCTTAAATTAATGTACTTTTAATACAACCACAAAAAAAAGGTTGTTACAGTATCATTCCCTACTAACGGTATCGTCCTACTACCGGACAGTTATTTGTCTACTGCATCGACATGTAAGTAGAAATATACACAGAGTCAAGAAAGATATAAATAATAGAGCGTATACTTACTGTATAAATATCTTAATGTACATATATACATATACATTTTTCACTTACATACCCTTCAATCACATCACGTTGCGACCAGATTGCTCCCTACTCGATTCCTGGCTCTCTCGCCACTCACCGTGCTTGCTGTTATTTATTTGCGACCAAATGCTTCAATTATTTTTAATTTAGATTTTCGAGTTATAGTTAGTTCTTTGTTATTTAATTTAATATTTATTTATCAAATCTCTTTCCATCCTCTAAATTTATTCAATTGAAGTAACGATAATGGCCCTGTTAGCTCTCCCAACTTTAATTGCCTACTTTTAGGATTAATTAATTACAATTAAGATCAAACATAGTAACAAAGGTAAAATTTAGCTTAAATTTTGAATTTGCAGTCAAGGAAACATATAGTACAAGACAATATGCAACACACTGTTATAATTCAACTTAAAATCACATATAGTACCAAAAATAAAAGTTGAAACAACCTTCAAATTTGAAAACAAAGAAAAAAATGTTCAAAAACTTACCTCTTATACACGCATCTGCCATGGATAGTCACATCTTTTGTATTTTATATTTGTGTCAGTACATATTTTAGTTTATAAGTTGAAATAATGCTTTATTTAGAATCGCAAATAAATAGGCAATATAAGATCGTATGAAATCATTCGGACTGTGTTTATCTATCTCAGACATTTGAGCCCATGTAGAGAAAATGAAAGTACCAAATTTGTACCAATTAATTAAAAGAATAAATACTCCAAAAGGAGGAGCGTTACACTATGTTTTTACACTAGAAGTGCCATAATCTCAAATTAGGAATCGAAAAAAATAAAGAACATCAAACAATTTGTATTAACATTTTTTGTGTCACAGTTAGAAAACAAGAATATAGTAAAAACTAGGTGAATTCTAGTGCATTACAGGACTTTCTTGCAAAATACTAAAAAATATATGGGGAATTTTATATCTTTGAAATATTCAGCTGTTTTAGAAATATTTAATAAAAACCAACAACTGACCTTAATACCGCCCCCCCCCCCCCCCCATTCCAGACATCATGGCCGATCTTGGCGAAACTTGGCTAAAAGTTGTAAAATGAGCTAATAAGTCGATTTAGCGACAGTGAAAAAAAGGCGATTCCATAACCTTCTATATCTACATACAGTGTGCGGCGTTAGTGCGTCGAAGTACGATATATCCGTTATTAAAGGAGATATCCGAAAAAGTTGTTTGGAACAATTATAGGCAACTTCAAACTTCACATTATAAAATTATTTTCGTATTTACAGGGCGTTACATATTACCAAGGTGAACCAAACATACTTTTTTTAAATGGGACACCCTATATATTATTTCAAATTTATATTAAGCTCATCTCCCCCATACTTCCAATTTCATTACGTTATACAGGGTATTTCAAAACTTATGGTCAATTATAAACGAAAATCATTCTCATTTGAACGTCCTGTATACCAGTGTTAGGAGAAAGTAGTATATCTTTATTATTGCACCAATTGAGTGAGCGAGCCAAAACTCGAATACATAATTTTGTCAGTTTTGTCAAATGAATCACCCTGTATTTTATTTTAGAAAGTGAAAATACATTTTATGTTCATTCATTTTTATTAAGCTAAAATCGTTAATTTCTGAGATATTTTCAATTTAATAACAGAGAGATTTTTCAAAAATTTTTATTGTAACAAGTTAGCCGTGAACAAATATAAGTGTGACAAATTATTATAAAAAATTCAAAAAACATCGGTTATTAAGACAAAATTCTTATAAAATTAATCACAACCACAAACACACACATACACACACAGACGGATATTTTAACAAAATTTCTAAAATTTACTTTTTCGGGTTCAGGGAGTCGTAAAACACTAAAATAAGGCAATTTATTTATTTCAATTTTTTTCGTCCCCAATACTCTTGTTTAGCAAGAAAGTAAAAAATTGCTTTATAACTTTGGCAGTTAATGGGATACAGTAATTTATTTATTAAAGAAATATTAGAAATGTTGCAGATAATTAGTTTGTTCTAATTAATTTTATATTAATTAAAAATCACTATTGTTTCAAAAATTGAATGACACGTGCAGACAGTATTTAAAAAATTTCTTTGCGCATGAGAAAAATCTGTGTCAGTCAATTCATTGTTTTTCTTTTCATTCTGGATACGCCAAGTTAATTAGTAAGTATTATTAATAGTAACATATCTATTTAACCTTAATTATATACAAGAAGGTTAAGAAAATGTATTAGTAATATAAGATGTGTTAATGTTTGTGTAAAATCAAAATTTGTACCTACAATACTTAAAATAAATTTTCATATCGGTAATGTTAATAACAATAATAATATTAGAATGAAGTTATCGTGCGATCCGAATTAGAAATCAATGAAATTTTACTTAATGCACAAATTCAGAAACATTTACATTTTAATTAAGTAACTGTACTCTTTTTCATATGTTGTAACAGTGTGTAGAAATTGTAGTAGAAAATTGTGGTATTGTTAGTTTTGTTTGATTTTATTGAAAATTTAGGTATGTTCAGTTATGAAGTTTGGGAAGCGCTAATCTAGTCCTATTTTTATGACGTATTTGGCACTACTTGAGTTTATTAGAAATTGTTGGAAAGTTTTCCTATCCAGCTTTATGGTTACTGCGATATTCTTTCGTTTTCATAAAGATGTTCTATATGTTTGTCGCATATTTCAGGTATAGTTGTTTACGTTTAATCCTTGTAGAAGAAATAAATATATAGCGTAGATTTTATTATAGTAAATAACGGACAGTCCTAATTTTAGGTAATCGTTAATGGATAGCTTAGTTTTGAGCGGAAATTACGTCATGGGGAACTGTTTGTAATGTAGATTACTGCAGGAATCGTGCGAATGTGGAGTCAGGAGAATATAAAACGACTGAGAACTTAGATTAGATAAAAAATTAAGAGTAGACAACTGTGGTTTTTATATTATGTTAAATTAGGGTTGATTGTTCAAAGTATCGCAAAGACGACAACAGATCAGGTTACAATTTTTTTTTCGCGTGATAGCTTAATGTTGCGATTGGTGCCAGTTAAATATTTTCTAGATCGTGTTTACGAAAATTGCTCGGGTTTACCGTGCGTACGGGTTGAATACATTTTAGCTTTCTGATTAATTATGCCGCATGGAGTTTTAAATGACGAAGTTTGGAAGAATTGCGAGAAAATACCGTTAAGTGGCGAGCGACGAGTTAAGTAGGTCGTGCATAAGTTAATACACGCTGGTGAAGCGGTGGCGTTAAGTATACATTGAAACAACAAAACGTAGCTTTGATACAAGACGTAAAGAACATATGAGATTTTGTAGATTAAGTTAACCAGAGAAGTCTGCGATAGCTGACCATGCCTTAAATAATCTAAATCATAACATTCAATTTGACAATATGGAAATATTGCCAAGACAAACCCATTATTATGTTTGGTTACAAATGAAGCTATTGAGATATATAAACAACCTAATAATTTTAATAGACAAGAGGAAAATCCGTTTAAATAGGTTTTGGCATCTTATAATTAAAAAAAGGCGTAATGCTACGTCTTGATTTTGGTTTTAACTTTGATTTTGGTATGTCTAGGTTTTTTGCTGTTTTTTCCTAGACCTTGAAGTAAATGCTTTACCAATTATATGTTACATTTCCACAGTACTAGAATTTTAACATAAGTAGTTGAATTTAAAATTAAAATTAAAAAATTACATAAAATGTTCTGCATTATGCTTTTCATTGTTAAATAGCACTTGCACTTATTGATGAAGCTATTTCTTTATTAGATTTAACTGGATTACTTTAATTGATGCCATGTTTATATTTGTGAATGCTTCTATCAATTTCAAATTGAAGTTTTGCACAACTTTACACTTACATCATAACTTGATAAAATGTTGTTAAATTTGTTTTCTGGCTGACATTTTTCAAGTTTCACAAAATTGTTTCAACATCTTTAACAATTACTTCCGCTGCCAACGGATGGGAATTACTGTATCGCTAAAAAGGATTTCAAAAGTTTTTATTTGCTCGATCGCTTTAAAATGTTCGAAAAGGTCAAAAAACACAATTTCAGCAAGAAAATCTTGTCTGTGTGTCTGCCTATACATGTGTGTGTGTGTGTGTTTTTGTGTGTGTGGGTGTGTGGGTGTGTGGGTGTGTGGGTGTATGGGTGTGTGGGTGTGGGTGTGTGGATGTATGGGCGTGTGGGTGTGTGGATGTGTGGGTGTGTGGGTGTGTGGGTGCGTGGGTGTGTGGGCGTGTGCGTGTGTGGGTGAGTGTGAGTATGTGGGTGCGTGTGCGTGTGCGCGTGCGTGTGCGCAAGCGTGAGCGTATACGTGTGCGTGTGTGTATGCGTGTGCGTGTGCATGCACGTGCGCGTGCACGTGCTTGCGTGCGTGCTTGCTTGCGTGTGTGTTTTTTTTAGATTTTTTTCTTTTAATATGTAATTAGTAATATAAAAGGGTGAGTATTTTTTGTCCCTACAATTTTTCTATACAACAAACTGTTTACAAGGTAGCAAAAACCGTCATTTTTTCAATTTTTTCGAAAATTTTGTAATTTTCGAAATATTTCCAAAAAACTCGATTTTGGAACCCGTTCACATAATTTCTTTGAAATTTGGTATTAGATAGGAAATAAAATTTTTGATCGAAAAGCATTCTTATGATTTTTTTGTAAAGTTATTTGTTTTCGAGTTATTTACAAAAAACGATTTTTTGATGTGGAAGTATTGATACAATTTGCAGCGGTTTTTTAATAGATAATTTACTACTTACGCAGATAACTGTAAGTGTTATCGAAACGTTTAGATTGTATAATATACAAATACACCATTAAAAACCCCAAAAAGATAAGTATTTTAAAATTAACTACTAATTATTTGAAAGGAAAAAGGAAGGCAACGTGTTTGCTTGAGCTTTCCAAGCTCTTTTGGCCACAGTCATGGATTCTCAACATACATACATTAAGTATGAATGCATGGTGGGATTCAGAATAAGTACGGTCAGAATTAGATTGGAGAGAACGGAGTTAGGGTAACCGCATATCATGTGCGTTACGCACTGATCATGCCTCTATATGTGTATAAGAAAAAAAAACCCTCATACAGCGTAGAGGGTAACGGGAATAGAACTCATTACTTCCCAAGTCCTAGGCAGATTGTGTTACTACAGACTCTCTAGCTTGGTAACCATTGTTTGAGTGCAGTTCGTTTTTGAACATAGCAATACATTCGGGGCATAACTTTGTCAAAAATGCGATTATGTCGGAACTATCCACGTAATCATATAATAAACACACGATCCACGATGCACCGGCATCGTGTAGTACTTTTGAAATAAGACGTAAAATAGCTGAAATTTGACTTCAAACTCCTCTTACAAGGCTCAGTATCGGGGAGAAATGTCCTATGAGCGCAACCATAATCTAAACTTATTTTTTAAAATATCTTAAGGCAAGAAGTTGATCTTGCGAAATGGTGGACGGCATAATATTCGCTTACTTGGTACATAAAATTCTAAACTTTCTGTATAAATCTTGTATAATTCACTTTGAATGTAATCAATTGCAAGTAGTTCTTGAAAAGTGAAAACACAAGTTTAAAATATTATCGATCCTAACTGAACTATTTGTTTCACCCTCGTAAAAACGTGAACTAATAGTTATGATTGCCAACAATAATCTAAAATAAATAAATAACACCCAATTTGGCACATAATGGTTACATCTATTAATTTTTAAATACGAATGTACTGTCCCCTATCTTAAAATAAATATATCTGGTGTGGAACACCACACGACCTTCCAACCTACAAAATGGAAATTAAAAGAAATGAAATAATTTCAGTAACATTTTTTTAAGGATAATTATGCAAGATTTTTTATAAGAAGTTCATTACGAAAATAGGCAACGTTGCAAACGCAAAAACAATAATCAATGTCAAACAGACGTTTAAAACTTCATGACAGCCCTAATAAATATTAATAACAGATTAAATAACATCTTTTTATTCTCAGGTGAAAAAAATACGATCCCCACGTGGGCTTATATAAAAAGTGAAAGTTCAGGTGCCCAGAGGTGACGTCACAAATAACAAAATGGCGGCCAAGGTGCCTTTTAAGTTATAATACAGAGTGAGCCAATACAAGTTACGTCTGTTTACGCGTTTTTACTTATATCTCGAGTTAGACAAAACATATCGACATGCGGTTTGCGCCATTTTATTACGAATTTAATCAGTTTCCGTTGTAATTTACAATGCTTAGCGGTTTCCGTTTAAAAATTGTAACACAGACAAATTTTAATTTTTTTCAAAAATGCCCTCCATCTACGATAATTAAAATTAAATTGTTTAATAGTAGATGTACTTGGTTCATCTACGCCCTTTCGAATGAGAATAATTTCGTTAAAATAGGTTGATCCAAACCAAAATTATAGGCATTTATTCATACAAACATTCTCACTCCCCCCGCCCTTTATTTGAAAAAATAGAGAAAAAGTATTTAACAAAATTTGTGCAAAAATTATGCATCATTCTAATTTACTTATTTAATACCTACTATGATTGGACATATTTTATAAAAAAATTGTTTTTAAATTTTTCTATAAAATTATGCCATCTAGCGGTAAAGCTAGACACTTGAAAGTTATTTCCAGCGATTTCCCTTAGCTGTTTTTACTAAGGAATTTTTTTCCCCAAAGCTGTACGATAAACAGTTCCTGAGATATAGTCGGAGGATCGGCTTATTAGTCCACCCGGTACATGAACTCAGTACTTAAAAAAATGAAAAGCTATAAATATATATTTTTGTGATCCACTTTTAAAGAACCAATGTTACTGTTTATTACGGAAGAAATGGTGTTATATTTAAAATTCATGCTTTATACCAGACATTTTCTTTATAATGAAGGAAAGCTAAATTAATGTTGTACATCTTGGTTAAATACAGCTTTGAACGCACAAGTTTTATGTTTTAAATTGCCACTTATTAAGTTTCCATTACTCTATCGTTACACTCAAATAAAGTGTTATTACATAATTTTATGCATTACTAGTTACATAGTTAATGGTTCTTTGAAAATGATCATTATCTTGGAAGTGATGTTATACTTGTACATTTGATATAGCTAAATATAACATAAACCAAGTTATTAGCATAAAGTAGTTCGGAGAACAGTTTTAGATATAGTTTTACAACATCTACGAGTATTATAAATTTTATGCTCTTAACTCTAAAAAGTGCGTGTAATACAGTTTTAATATCATTGAATATATATAAAAAACCTCATAAAGTAAGTTTAAGACGGTATATAATCTGTTAAAGTGGATAAACCATTAAAAGGAGTAGCGTCTTAATACTAATAAAATACAGTGCCAATGACTGTTAACCAAGTATAGACTCAGGATTCCTAATCATTTTATAAGGAATTGTTTCGCCATTATAAAACTTGAGTTATACAAAAAACAACAAATAGTAACGTTGCAATTATCTAAACGTTCGAAAAAACACTGCAATAATAATCAAAACAATCGTCAGAATCAGGTGTTGTCAACAATCGTCTTCTGGCAGTTTACAGTTATGTTGGGACACATACAATTGTAAACAAATATGTAGTCCTATTCTTGGTTAATAGTCATTGTACAGTGTGTTTCAGAGGCATACTTTTATTCAACACATCCTTAATTATTAAGAACGACAGTAAGTAGCCTAGGATTAATTCAAAATTTTGTCAAATATTTTTTCAAGATCTTTACTTTTGGAAGTAACCTAAAACATAAAGACAAAAAAGGAGTGTATGGTCACATTTGGACTTACCTGAATACCTGAGGAAAGAAACTACGCAAATCAATATTTTGCTAAGCCTAGTTAAAGGGCTTGAAAACATTTACTACAGAAGTTATCTTAACTCACATACTTTAATCATACTCATAATAATCAATCAACATTAACGTTTAAAAAAATGTACGGGGTGGCCAACTAAGAATGCGAGGTACTATATCTGGGAAACTATACATCGTAAAGGCTTGCGGAAAAAAGTTATTACTAAAACGGCCAATACAAAAACCTAGAAAATGTTTCTGAAATGGCCGCTAGGGGGCGTAACTGCAATCTTGAATCTAAAAAAAGTGATGTTTCTGTGAATTCTGCTATATTAACCTAATAAAAAAATAACTGATCTTTGAAGTCGAGGATAATCTGAACTTTTTTTGTTTAGCACTTTTTGACGTATCTATAAAAATAAAGTGGTGGGGGGTATTCAAAGGTTTCCTTAAATCACCCCCCGTATCTTCGAAACGGTTAATCCGATTTTACCAAACTTGGGCGCATTGAAAAGAGCTTTTCTTGGGGTACAAATGTTAAAATAATTGAAGTGTTGTTAGTTTCACATGTCGTCGCTGCCGGGCTTTGTTCGACATTCCGACAGAAACGGTTAATTTTCGCAAAAAAAATTAAATCCATTGGTGTGACTTTTTTTCATAAACAAGTAGCTAAACGATACCTAAACAAGCTCGCGAAAACCGCATCTCGATGTCTTGTTCCTAACCTAAAATATCGGCCAAAGAAAACTTTATACGAAAATCCCTTAAATTTTTTTTTAACTATATTTTTCTGGAATTGTTTCTATTATGTTAAGTTGTGGCCCTAAAAAGGACCGATTTAAAGGAGAAAGGTATTTAATTCCCCCGTAAATGCTCGAAATGCTGACCATCACTCTGTGCATTGCTGAGGCCTCTTATGGGTAGACAAAACTACAGCTTCAATTTCGGCTCTGAATAGGTTACCTAGAAATTGTGACTTTAAATGTTTGTAAATTTATTCACCAGAATAAAATCTCCCTTTTTGAAATTACTACGGGCAAGTAAGCAATACTAAAAGTTATACGAAAGGTCTATTTTTTGTTTGTTTAAATGCATATTCACTATGGATATATACGAAAAATACAATTAATAGAAGCAGGCAATGGAAACAGATACCTAAACAAAACATACATAATCCTCTGTCAATAGTTGTCAATACTTTCGCGTTACTTGAGAAATTTTTGTGCTTTCAAGCTGTTGATAAGCTTGCGGTATATTTTGAATGTCTTCAGAATTCCGCAGTAGCTAAAAGAGTTTACGCGGCTCGATACCCAAATCGGCGTCCTTGCGATGTAAGAGTTTTTACCCGATTAGTGGCGAGCTTACGAGTCAATGGTAGTTTTCGGCCTACGTTTCAACGGCAAAGATTTGGAAGAAAACAAGAAAATATTAACCGTGTACTTGACTATATTGAAGGAAATCCTCATGTTAGCACAAGAGCATTATCCACTGAGTTGGGCATATCACGGACAACGTTTCAAAATATTTTGAAAGAGCATAGGTAAGTTCTAATGGCCATCAAAATATATAGGTATTCGTTTAAACTTTTTTTAATTACTTTAAGAATACACCCATATCATGTCGTTTTGCATCAGGCCTTGAAAGAGGAAGATCTTGATCGACGGTTAGACTATTGCCATTGGATGTTAGGCATGATACACGAAAATAGAGAATTTTTATTTCAAATTCTTTGGACCGATGAAGCCACCTTCAGTAGTGACGGGAGAGTCAATCTGCGCAATATGCATTATTGGTCTGCAGAAAATACCCATTGGTTGCGTGAAGTTCAGCGCCAAGGACGTTGGAGTTTAAATGTATGGTGTGGCATACTGGGGGGCAGAATTATTGGACCATATTTTTTCGAGCAACCCCTAATTGGCAATGTATTTCTTGACTGTTTGACCAATCAATTACCGTTGTTGTTGGAAGATGTGCCTCTGGAAACAAGGCAAAAACTGTTTTTGCAGTTGGATGGTTGCCCAGCACATTTTGCTATTAATGTGCGAGAGCATATTAATGCAGTATTTCAACAGCGAAGGATTGGAAGAGGAAATCCGTTTCCATGGCCTACGCGATCGCCAGACTTAATTTGCCTCGATTTTTATTTATGGGGGCGCTTAAAGGACATCGTGTTTCGGACTCAACCTACTACTAGAGAAGATATGAAAAACCGGATTCGTAACGCAATACGTAACATACCGAGAGCCGAAATTGAAGCTGCAGTTTTGTCTAGTCATGAGAGGCTTCAGTAATGTATAGAGCGTGATGGTCAGTATTTCGAGCATTTACGGGGGAATTAAAAACCTTCCTCCTTTAAATCGGTCCTCTTTAGGGCCACAACTTACATAATAGCAACTAAATCAATAAAACTAACATGTAAAATCGTTATCAGAATTAAACGTATTGTTTTTCGTTTAATTGTGATAGTCAAATGTGAAGTTTCGAGAAAATCAAACACAAAAACGTTTTATTTTTTCACACAAACAAAAAGGGTTCTTACTTGTTATTTTTGTTGAAAAACTGGTGATGTAATGCTTGTTCCATTGACCGGTGAAGAGGCCTCAACTAGGTTGTGTGACTGCTCTTCCGATGATGTCACTTTGCCGGCACTCTGGAACCGTTCTCCTTTGTTCTCCTTATCTTTTCTTATACCTTTGTTGTAGGTGAATACGATTCTAATTTTCTTTCCACAAATTAGTGATTTTGGTAAATTATTGCTCGACATATTTACACTATCCAGTTTTTACTTAATCGTTTAACTTCAGCGACAAACAGCTTGCGCTACAAACTGCAATATCCAATCGTATTACTCATCATTAAAGCTCGGGAAGTATGCACAAAAAACGGTCAAAATAAGCACTAAAATATGTTTTTATGCATTTTAGGATACATAATAAAACAACGAAATAAATACTCATTTTACCTTATATTTAATACACAAAAAATAAGTATAATAAATTATTTTATTTATTTAATAAATAATAATTACTATATTTTAAATTATAACCCTTTATTATATTACCTTTATTTATTTCTGTTAAAACAATATACTATTAAGTGTTTTTCTAAGTTGTCTAAAGTAAAACTTTGCCGTCTATCTGTTAACACTAATTTGTAGGCGGAAAAAGTGCGTTCGACTTCACAAGATCTCAATGGAGCAAACTTAAATTTATTTATTAAAGAGGGTTCTAACTGTTAAGTTAAATTTATTATCACCGCAAAAATTCCCTTTAATAATACTATTTATATGTGCAAGTTTTTGATAACCTTCATTTTTTTTAACACGCTGCAAAATTTTTCGTAAATTTTATTATTTTTTCCAAGATGTTTAATTTTATTGTCAACTGAGTTAATGATTTCAACGCTTTGGCCCAGTGAAATATTACGTTCTTCTAATTTAGTAATTGATGAAGCATGAACAAAATTTGTTTGGAGATGTGCCAAGTGGCATTTTATTAATCCACTTCTTGAGAAGAACAGATTTATTGGCACTTTGTTTTGGCATTTTCACACACTTCTGATAAACACGCCAGTGAAGAAAATTGAAATAAAACTAAATAAAGTGAATGCAAGTTTTTTCTTCGAACTTTTAATTTAAATGGGGCTGGCAGCAAATGATTTTGTTAAAATCAATTAGATCAATTAGATTTCCCTTCACAAAAATCAAGGACGGTTTTATTAATACAAATTACGAAAAATCCTTTATTAAGCCTTCGCCAACAACCCATAATATTACTTTTACGGCGGCATCCGGCTTATCGCTTAGCAGGATGTACTTACTTTGCCTACTCACAAAGAAATAACTACAATTAAAATTTTTTTTGCATATGCACTTTTAATACCAGAAAAATATAGTTAAAAAAAATAAAAATTTAAGGTATAAAGTTTTCTTTGACCAACGATATTTAAGGTTAGGAACAAGATATCGAGATGCGGTTTTCGCGAGCTTGTTTAAGCATCGTTTAGCTACTTGTTCATGAAAAAAAGTCATACCAATGCATTTAATTTTTTTACGAAAATTCACCGTTTCTGTCGGAATGTCGAACAAAGCCCTCTAGCGACGACATGTGAAACTAACAAAACTTCAAATATTATAACATTTGTAGCCCAAGAATAGCTCATTTCAACGCGCCTAAGTTTGTTAAAATCGGCTTAGCCGTTTCGAAGATAAAGGGGTTATTTCAGAAAACCTTTGAATACCCTCCCACCACTTTATTTTTAGACATACGTCAAAAAGTGACAAACAAAAAAAGTTCAGATTATCCTCGACTTTAAAGATCAGTTATTTTTTTATCAGGTTAATATAGCAGAAATCATAGAAACATCACTTTCATTTCATTCCAGGTTTTTGTATTGGCCGTTTCAGTAAAACTTTTTTTTGCGCAAGCCTCTACGATGGATAGTTTCCCAGATACAGTGCCTCACATTCTTAGTTGGCCACCCTGTACATATTTACTTGACAAAATTACAAATAACTTGTTTTGAAAATTGTACATCGTTAAAAATCTTGCTTCATCAAAATTCACTTTATCTGCTCTTTCTCTTTTAATAAAGAAAATTGCCAAACCATTTAGCCTAGTTTTGCTCATTGTGGACCTCAAATAGTTTTTAATTAGTTTTAGTTTCGAAAAACTTGTTTCATTAGAAGCCACGGACACACAAACTGTTAAAAACAGTTTTACAACTGTGCAGACATTTGGAACTGACTCAAGAAGGGTATAAATTGTGCCATCCTGCAGCCAGTGTGGTGGCGTAGTCTTTTTATTTGAACGATCGTCTCTTCTTGTTTAAATTCGTCGTAGGTTTCACAAAAGTGGTCAACTGAATCTGATAGTATCACCCATTAAATTGAGAGGCTGAACGATTTTGAATTCGTTGAATACCGTTTCCAATGATTTCATTCTGGTTACTAGCTCTGGATGTACCCTGTCTAAACATTCTAGGGTGGACCTTTTGTTTCTTCCACCAAGGATAGGCCGACATCTCTAACTCCTTCATCAGACATTCTTTTCTTGAAGCGCCTCCTACTTTTTTTCTCAAGAGAAATCCCCATTTCTTGAGATTTAAGGGAAGTAAATTGTAGCGACTCAGTAGCTAAGTCGTCACGACTTTCTTCCAGGAAGATTTTCAAACTTCGAAGTTTTACTAGTCTTTTCTAGGCTCAATTCTTCTGTTTGTAAATACTTCTGGGCATTGTTGATTTCTAGCAAAATATGGTCCCACAAATGGAGAAATGAAAGAAATTTGACGTCATAGATCTTTGACAGTAAAATCTCAGCTGATCCTCGTGTGACAGTGTTTTCTATCGCATCATACAATTTATCAATAGTTTGAACCAATTTATCAAAATTGATCAAAACAGCTTTCACGGCTTCGTGATGGGAACTTCATCTAGTACTAGACAATTTTTTTACAGCCACTCCAATAACTTCCTTCAAAACATCCCATCTATGCGGTGAGGCGGAGAAGAAGTTGTAGACACTTTCTAAAGAAGCAAAGAAAGTCACACAGCTAGGATTGATTGCAAATGCATGTACACTACATAAATTTAATGAATGGTTTGCACAAGGTACAAATACGATTTTCTTATTAAGTTCTTTGATCCTAGCTTGGACTCTTGTATGCAGGCCTGTTATGATCGGCTCATTATCATAACCATGACTTCTACAAAGTTGCAGATACAGTGCATCATTTTTCAGTGAATCTATGATATCACTAGTAATATCACTGGCTTTTTTCCAGTAAGAGAAAAAAAATCCCAAAAACGATTCTTTCCCTTCAATTTTACGGTTGTCTGCAACATTAACATATCTCACAACCTCACTCATTTGGTCTACATGGGAAACATCAGGCCTGCTGTCAAGAAGTATCTCAAAATATTTAGCGTTTTTTTTATCTCGGTTATGATTTTTCCCTTGACACTTTTGCCTAGTAAGTCAATGAATTCATTTTGAATTAATGGAGAAAGGTAGGTTAAGGTGTTTGGACTGGACAGAATCTGTTAAACATGTTCTTTCAAAACTGGATCATGATGCGAAAGGAGGTGAATAAGTACAACTAAGTTTCCCCTATTTTCTGAAGTCACATGACTACGGAAAGCCAAGTTTTGTTTTGCTAGAAAAAGAGTTATATCTAATAGGCGATGCAATAAATCGTTCCATCTCTTTTTTTTTGTCGTGGATCTCTTGAGTGGTAGCATCAATAGTTTTATTAAGTTTCAACTGCAGGTCAAGAGTCTTCCATTTTTCCAAATTTGCAAGACGTTCTTCGCTGTCTTCATGCTGGCATACCTTCGGATTCAACTTCCGCCATGTCCGAAACCCTGTGAAAAAACTTGAAGTTCCTGGTTTATTTTCATCTCCTGTAAAAAGTTTGTAGCAAAAAGCGTACAAGCCTTTATTTAAAGGATAATAAACAATCCATTTTCGTAAAATCTTTTGGTTATCAGGTAGAAGCTTAAAAAACCATTTCGTACTTAATTGCCGAGTCACACCTTTTGATTTCTACACTTTTACCGCTAAGCCACTAAGTAAACCAATATATATATATATATATATATATATATATATATATATATATATATATATATATAGAAAATCTGACTGATTATACAGGGTGGTTCAAAAATGTGTGACGTCATAATGGCATATTTTTTTAAATTACATACCTTATATTTTTGCAGATTTAATTGACCACCATGATTGTCTAAATAACCCTAAAATTGTATAGGAATCGGTTGGATAACATCGCAAAAAAAATTGAATGTTAAAAAAATCTGCTTTACACCACTGGTTTTAAAAATGGTTAAAAATACAAATAGTGGCAAAAATACAAATAGTGGCTCGTTTTCAGATAATAAGCCAGGAACACATTAAGTAAGGTTTAACAAACAAGCTGACCAAATTTGAGGAATCTAAA
Source organism: Vesta saturnalis (assembly GCA_036346205.1). NCBI lineage: Eukaryota > Metazoa > Arthropoda > Insecta > Coleoptera > Lampyridae > Vesta > Vesta saturnalis. Next base: position 576,962 of record JARFJB010002021.1, read on the forward strand.
TTATACAGGGTGTTTTGAGAATTTAAAGATATTTTTCTTTCTTATTTTAAATATAACACCCTGTATAATTTGATGGCATTCGATGCGGAATTTAAAAACAAAACTTTTTTAAAATACGTCCCTATCAAAATTCCTAACGCTTTAAAAGATATACGCCAAAAACTCGTTTTATCAACTATTTCATTAGCAATTTTAATAAAAAAAATAAGGTGGCTGTTAAATCAATCTAATGTCATGAATGCTAGTTTGACAAGTATTGCATGACATTTGTTACTATTGTAAGATCTCGTTTAAAGTGGTTTACTTCTAATTGTGCCTTTTATAAAGAATTACAGCAGCGAAGAGCTTGTGGACATGATTTACATATTGGGAGAGTCTCAAAAGAACTGTTTTTTGGCGAGTCGGCTTTATGCAGAGCGTTATGCAAAACGACGGCATCCGGACAAGCGTAGTCTGCCGAATTTATTGGAGAGATTCACGCAAACGAGAAAAGTAGATTCCATGCGTATCACATTCAGGTTCACCAAAAACTTTTGCAAGAATACTTTGATAAACGCATGGAATTCTGTAATTGGGCACAGGATAAAATAAGGCTCAGTTTTGTTTTGTTGGTTTTGTTCTCCTTCCATAAAAACGGCTTTGTTAATCGGCATAATTTTCATTACTACTTGGAGCACAACACGAGGATATTCAGGCAGATCGATAGACAACATAGATGGTCTATTAATGTGTGGAGGGATCATTGGATACCATGTCATTGTTCCACACTTTTTCAACGACCATTTAAACGGGGACATGTACCTAGACTTTTTTTGTTTGTGTCAAAAATTACTGATAGAAATAAGAAATGAAATGTGGCTGCAACACGATGGAGCTTCAGCACATTACTCACTGCAAGTCAGGAACCATCTGGATAGAGACTTTACAAATCGCTGGATTGGAAGAGTGTATTATGCCCCTTCTGGTTGGCAACCCAGCGCGGTTTTAGTTTGCCTCGGCTTTGCTCAGTCGTGTTTATAATTTATTATAAACGGGGTGTGGTTCGTACTATTTGGTAGGCTTAACACTGTCACCTTAAATAGTTATGCTTAAGCGGTTTAAAATGTATATTATTAAATAATTTAACAGAAAAGAAATGATATTAATAACAACTCAAAATGTATTCTCTGTTTGGTCCTGACGGCTCCTCACACTCGTTCTCCTGGGGGCTGCTTACTGGGTGCGTAGTCGTTTCTGTGAACAGAGATATTATCTTAATCTACTCCCTAGCTAGTATGTAATATTTATATTACGGTCCTGTATTTACAGAAGCTGGTGTGGTAGCACCAATACAGTTTTGGTCGAAGGCGCCAGCGCAACGAACTCGAATCGTTTCGGGGACGGAGAAAATCAATACCGTTCTCTACTTATGCGCATGGCATATTTATTATTCTTCAGTAACTCTGGAGCGCTGAAGCTGGTATGTCGTACTCCAATGAAGCAATACACGCGCGAGATTCGCGTATGCAAATGCGAGATCTCTGGACTATTTTTATTTGATTAGAACCGGTTTGAGAACGCGTTTAGATTATTTAAGCAACTGAATTACGTCCTAACGGCGTAACTAAATTTAATTATATACAAATTATAAAGGAAACGAAATACTTGCTATACTCAAATGAATTTACTTTTAAATGTACCCTTTTTACTAAAGTAACTAGTAAGATACACCAGGTCGTAATTATAGTATTTACTGCAAGTGAACATTAGATAATTTCTGGCGGTATTCTTAATTTATTTAAGAACGGTCTTGCACTAGGTATCTCGCGATGGTTATTCGGAATACAATTTTATGCAGCAGGTTTATATATTCTCCTGCGACTAAAGACACCGTATGTGGTTAGTGTGTTTGTCTGTATGTATTGTATGTAGGTGTATTAAGCGGGGTCTTAGTGATAATCAGGAGACGGAAGGCAATAGCCTGTCTAACCTGGTGAAGTAAGGAAAAAAGGTCGTAGGTCTTTACAGCCCTGTATCAAACCTTCACCCTCAAGTGTTTGCGAGCGACGTCGGGATCTACCCTGCGTGGCACTCTTTCTGTATGTGTACTGTGTCAGGCGACGTGGGGGTTACCCCTTCGTTACGCTCTATATATATATATATATATATATATATATATATATATATATATGTGTGTGTGTGTTTGTGTAATGATAACGTGATAACTCCTGGAGACTAAGCCCATCGTTATTTACGTTCTGTAGTGTTTGATTGTAAATTGTTAAATATTATAACTCTACAACTTACGTGTCTATTAATTGCAGTTCGGGATTAAACTTTAAGTAGCCCGGCGCGAGGTAGTGCGCGTTATCACACGATCGCGATGGACTCCTCTGCAGCGATTAGCAGGTCGGTGCTTACACGAAGCAATCGTTACGGGCGGCTACTGGATATCTGGAACGGCGTGGCGGTCTCGGTCACGATCGGGCAGGTGGTGATAGATGATGAACGGAGAGCGAACTTCTTCGAGATTATCCCCTGAGAGATCCCTGAGAGCAGCGCGTCGCGGGTTTATAAAGGTGCATCGGTGGGCGGCTTCGCGGCTACCGTGCGGGGGATGTCTTTATGGGATTGGTTGAAATTGTTCTGATGTGCAAAAACTTACTGGTTTTTAGAAATACACGTCAGCGGTGATTAATGAATTATTTGTGGTGTAATATCGCGTAAACTTTTGAAATTTGAGATATAGGGTGGTCCGCGAATAATTTATTCTAAAAAACATACGTAAGGGATGCTGGATCTTTACAAGAGGAGGGTCATGTAATTAGCCGCCACGGTCACCGGACTTAACTAAGTTAGACTTTTTTTTGTGGGGCTAAGTTGAGGAAACCGTTTATGATGAAGCTCCAACCACCCCTGAAGACATGTAACAAAGAATACAAAGTGTATTTCGAAAAATTACACCTGTTGTATTAAGAAGAGTGGCAAGGTCTTTCAATACACGTCTACGTTTGTATTTAGAATAAAACATATATATAAAACATATTGAACATAAATTATAATAAAAAAAATAATTTTAGTAATTTTTTTATTAGTTAGGAAACCCAAAATAAGTGTTTTTGAAAAATAAAAATAAAGTTATTTAAAGTTATTTTAAATTAAAATTGCTACAAACGTCATGCAATACTTGTCAAAATAGCCATCATGACATTAGACTGATTTAACAGCCACCTTAGTTTTTTGTTTTATTAAAATTGCTAATGAAATAGTTGATAAAACGAGTTTTTGGCGTAAATCTTTTAAAGCGTTAGGAATTTTGATAGGGACATATTTTAAAAAAAGTTTTGTTTTTTAATTCCGCATCGAATGCCATTAAATTATACAGGGTGTTATATTTGAAATAAGAAAGAAAAAGATCTTTAGATTCTCAAAAGTTTGACAGTAAATTTTGAACAGCCTGTATAATTTAGATTCCCCAAATTTGGTCAGCTTGATTGTTAAACCTTACTTAACGTGTTCTTGGTTTATTATCTGAAAACGAGCCACTATTTGTATTTTTAACCATTTTTAAAACCAGTGGTGTAAAGCTGATTTTTTTAACATTTTATTTATTTTTCGATGTTATCCAACCGATTTCTATACAATTTTATGGTTATGTAGACAATCATGGAAGTCAATTAAATCTGCAAAAAATATGAGGTATGTAATTTAAAAAATGCCATTATGACGTCACACTTTTTGGACCACCCTGTATAATCAATCACATTTTTCTAAAATGCTCCCTAGGTCACACAAGTGTGCAAAATATTAAAACTTAAGTTAAATAATCACTAAGCTACAAAAGACGGGAACTGAAATGAAGGACCCTGTATACATACATATTAACATTAACATTTATATATATATATATATATATATATATATATATATATATATATACAGCGTGTTATATATTATATTATATATCTGGAGAGCGGATGAAGATTTTTAAATTATGAAAATATTTTTGTAAATATAAGGGCGCACATTTGTTGGCACAAAGATTTGAATCAACGCCCATCACCGCCAGGTAGCGCTATCTCACTTCAATTTTTTAAATGCAATGCCCTATTTTTTATTTCATTTTTGGATTCTATGACATATTTGTGATGACTTTTATTAAGACTCCTACCAACCTATCTTTTGTAGTTTCTGAGAAAAAAATAATCCTTGGAATTTTAGCACAAAAACGTAATTTCAGGAAGTGCTCATAACATTTGAGTGATACAGACAAAATAGCAAATTTTATACCAAATGAAAGATAAAAGATTGTTCTTCCACAAAAATAATGCAGATAACGCCGAAATAATGCGATACGCTGTACACTAAATTGTAAGGGGGACCAACTTATCACAGTCGTTAATTAAGAATCATGTGAAACATTTATCATGCCATGAAAACAAACGCGTAATGAAGTGTCTGTCAAGTTTCTGTCAGTTTACAGTTTCAGTTTTGAAAATCGTCTGTGCATCTTCAAATTCCATAATTATGTTTACGTTTTCTAACGAAGAATATTTTGATATGGTAATAATTTATGGTGAATGTAGAAAAATGCAAGCGCTGCATAAGTATTGTATGCTGCCAGGTTTCCCGATCGACGCCATCCCGGAAAAATACATTTGTTCGTGTAGCAAATATTTTGAGGGAACCGGTCATTTTCCTCACCGTAAGTGCGAGAATCGCACAAAGACAGCAACAGATGAAGCACACCGTCGGTGTATTAGCATGTGTAGCTTATAATCCTCATGTGTCTGTGAGATCTATTTCTGAAGAGTGTGCCGTATCAGTTGGTTCTGTCCATAAAATATTAAAATCTAATAAATACAAACCATCTAAAATTCATTTGGTACATGGACTGCATGCAGGAGATCAAGATCGCAGACTTAATTTTATCACCGGAGTTTTTATGGAACATTATGCGCAAGACCCTAATTTTATAGGTCGTATCGTGTGGTCTGATGAAAGTAATTTTTCAAACAATGGAATCGTTAATCGCCACAATTCCCATTACTGGTCGTCAGAAAATCCTCATTGGGTAAGAGCAACCAATTTCCAAGTGAGATGGAACATAAATGTATGGTGCGGAATGATAGATGACAAATTTATTGGCCCATATTTTTTTAATGGTACCTTAACAGGCCAACGCTATTTGGATTTTCTTGAAAATCAACTGCCTCCTTTGCTTGAAGATGTAAATGTAAATCTGCGGCAAGTGATGTACTTTCAACAGGATGGCGCACCGGCGCACAATAGCGCAATAGTGAGAAATTATCTAAATAGTGTTTCCGCAACGATGGATAGGTACAAATGGTCCCATTATGTGGCCAGCTCGTTCTCCTGACCTTAGTCCCTTAGACTACTTTCTTTGGGGATATTTAAAGAGTCTAGTGTATGAAACACCTTCTAGAGATGTAGAGGAGTTACAAAACAAAATTAGAATTGCTTGTGCAAACATACCACGAGAAACTTTAAGAGCGGCAACTAGTGTTACATTAATTAGGCTTTATCAAACGTGTGTAGAAAATGATGGAGAAACATTTGAACATTTAATTTAATTTGTATGCTTTCAATTAATAAAATTCCAAAAATTACTTTTTTTCTCAGAAACTACAAAAGATGGGTTGGTAGGAGTCTTAATAAAAGTAATCACCAATATGCCATAGAATCCAAAATGAAATAAAAATAGGGCATTGCATTTAAAAAATTGAAGTGAGATAGCGCCACCTGGCGGTGATGGGCGTTGATTCAAATCTTTGTGCCAACAAATGTGCGCCCTTGGAAGGTATTTACAAAAATATTTTCATAATTTAAAAATCTTCATCCGCTCTCGAGATATTGCACTGTCCCATTCCTCGCTGAACACTCTGCATATATATATATATATATATATATATATATATATATATATATATTTTTATTGAATTACTCAGTGGCTTAGCGGTAAAGGTGTCAGACTTGTAAGTGAAAAGTACCAAAATTCGAATCTGAGAGTAGTCAAGTGCTTGGGAAAAAAATCATATCATATGAATTCGACTCAGGTGCGAAAACAGTCCTTCTCGCGACTAATGCTGATGACGATCCGCTTCCGAAACGTCGCGCTCAAAAAGCAAAAACTGTGGAAATAGGCCGATCAACTCAACTAATATGAAACCACAGTTACGAAACACTTATAATACTGAACATACTGTTGTAATTTACATGGAAATCTGAGGTTAAATAGTATCAAAATACGACATATTTTTTAATTATAGTTCTCTCAGTGAAGAATAGGTCTAGGGTATAGGTACATTCTGTATAAGGTCAGCCTAATATTTTAGAAAGAATCGAAAAACGTATAACGTTAACAAGGTTGTCGTTTAAAAGAATCAAGATTTCATAATTCTATTTTCGCACACACATTTTCAACGCCCTGTAAATATTTTGAAAATACTGAACTTTCGCCCACCATTTGAAAATTCTTTTTGTAAAATATTTCTGGAACATTTTTTCAGATAGTAATTGTATAGGGTTTAAATTACAGGGACCTTTTTTGAGAAAAAAATTAAATAATTCAAAAACAGTCAAAGCTAGGTATAATGAATGCTTATGAAAGTCGACATAAAATTGACATTTGAATTTAAAAAAATATATAGCGTGTTCTATTAAAAATAACGAAATTATTACTACGCCATAATCGTCTAATGAGACCTTGGGTCGTTGACATCCTGTATATACTACCAATTTCTTTAGTAAGATTCGTATAATTTCCTTTTTTACACCCGCTATTCTATATTGTGAAATTATATTAAATAAAATACACATAATACTGTATACAGTATTATAATATAGTTTTTTTTAAAGGAATCGTGATTACTGAAACCACCGATCTGAATCCGAATTGATGCACCAGTGATTTTCATAAATTATTATCAATTGCATTTCCATTTCCGGCAAAAACGCAATCTTTATGTTACCTACATAAGTTTTTGCATAATCAACAGTTAGCAAAATTAGGAGATTGGATGTTGACTATTTAATTACTAATAAATAATAACCATTAAACTTACACGTGCCACTTTTAATTAAGTATAATTGCTATCGTGTTTTTTTTATAGCCGGCACATTCGAATGTTATGTTCATGTATTGTACCTTTTAAAGTAGGTAACATGCAGGTGTGTCCTATTTACAAGCACCTCTTCATACATGGGACGAAAGAAAGTATTCATCTATAGAAAAGTCAACAACTTTATCACGCCTACTCTTCTTGGTCACTGTTACTACAAACATGTGCATGTAGATTTAGAAACCTTTACGCTAATTAGTTACAGTACTTAAGCGTCCATTTTTTATTTAGGTACTAATTTATATACAAATGTTAATCTTTTACATCTGCTTTGACTATAAACTTTATTTGTTAAGACCGAAGTGACAACACACAAAATCGAACTTTAAAGTTGCTTTCTCCTTCATTTTTACCAACAAATGTTTGTTTCATCTAAAATAAGAAATTGTGTAAAAAAAGACAACACCCACACCTAAAATAAAACTAAGCTCAACTGAAAAGTAATTCCAAATAGCTTTTTCTTAATTAGTTGTAATCTCGCAAAATTAGAATAAAGTATGTCATTCAGTCACTAAAAAAAAACAATAAAAAACATGAATAAGACCCGGAGGAATTTTAAGCTACACGACAAGTTGCCTGAAGAGTTATGACCCAAATTATATTATTATTATCACCCAAACATACAACAACCTTACTATGTTTACTTTCACAGGCTCACTCACAATCAAACTAACAATACTAACAAAAAAGAATACTAAACTCGACGAAACAATTGCAGCTGAACTAAACCTAAAAGGAACAGCTAACTGTAACTGAAGATGTAGACCAGTCCTACCTAACTATGTAAGGTTGCGTTGACGCACCCTGTATGTAGGATGTTGTAATGACGTGTATTACGTGTTTTGAGTTTGAACGGAAAAAAAAAATTGTGTATGTGCATAATGTATGTGGGTGGGTGATACGCCACTGGAAATTTAGGAGAAATATTATTCAGTATGTAGATACGTGTATTTGAATGTTATAGAGACTTTGGTGTTAGAATAAATAGATTCTGATGAATGTAAATGTGAAAAGAAATTTGTCGATGGGACGATAATGTTTGCTACTGTGTTGCTACTATTGGCTACTTGATAAGAAATGGAATGTTGGTGGATAAAGGAGTAATCTTGGCCAGAAAATGTGAGTGTATAAGTGTAGAATGTTAGAAAATATGTAGAGAAAGATTGGGTATGTTTAATTGTAAATTATAGAAAGTTCTCGTAATGTTGTGCAATAAGTTTTAAGAATACATGTATGTATATGGGATTTGAGACCTTAGACTATACTTATTTTTGCAAATGTTGCGGAAGGAGATCGAGCGCATGTTGGAAATAAACGTTGAAAGTTGTGTAATGGTCCAGAGTGGCCACTGAATGAATGTGATGGCGAGAACTGGTTTCTCCATAAAGTAATTGAAAAATTTGTAAGTAAGAATAAATATGGCGATGTATTGTAGTTATGAGCGTGGTTGTACAGATGGTAGCATCAGTCGGGACTAAGAAAGATTGAGTGAATACGATTGGAGAATATAGCAAGGAAGTCGGACATGTTTAAAGATGGATGGCTGAAGGTATAAATAGGAAAGTCAGAGATTGACGTGGAGAGTTGGCTTAAGTTTTGGTTGTCGGTGAGAAACGCGCGCGAGGTGATGTGTGAAATTAGAATGGGTTGAGTTGGAGTTATATTTGTGAATAATATTGAAGGCAGTCATTGTTTAAACAACCCGAAAGGGAATGAATCGTATAAGACATTCATAAATAAAACAATTAATTAAATTGAGATTGAAGATAAAATCAGTTTGTTTATTTTCAAGAAAGTAAAACGTGCGTAAGCAGATTTATAAAAGATAACAGTTATTACGTTATAGTGTTGAGTGCAGCGCGTGTTCTTGTAACGATATTTAGTTGAAATTATTTATGGAACCACCTTTAAGTAAATGAAATATTCATAATAAATTAAGCCAATGTTAAGGTAATTTTATGTGACATTAAAAGTTTATTTGTGTTAAGGAAGGACTTAATTGTCTGAAAGGTTGCGAGAAACTTTTTAAGAGGCAACTAAACGTGTACAGATTATTACGTTATTGGAGTAATGACCTCGTATAGTTAGACTATTTGCGATTACAGAAAGCAATAAGTCTTTGTGGAATTGTGAAGTATTTGTTTTATGTGCCTTCAGGCAATCTAAGGAATACAAATGGACTACAAATAATTGATTTACGGGAAATAGAAGAAAGAAAACCGTAGGGTTAATGGACAATTTTAAGTAAGAATTAAATTTAAGAACCTTGAAAATTCAGTAGAGCACGATTATCTTTTCTTTGTTTAGTTGTAATTTGCGTATTGTTGGGTAATTTAATTAATTAGTGGTGAAGGAAAAAGTTAATCGGTCTCGAGTTATGTTGTATTGGTTGTTTTAGTATTAAGAATTTTTGTAGAAATGCAAATTGGTATTGACGGTGGTTTATCAACCCCGCGGTTGTGTATGTAAACATTTGTTTATTATTTTGGTGCAGGACAATATATATTTATCGTTAAATTTTTATTGTTGTTTATTTAGCCAGTTATGAGATACATTTGTGACGTTTGCTTAATTGGTGACCTTTTTTTTTGACAATTTAAAATGTAAACTTTGCATATTTTGGATTTTTTTTAAGATTAATGAACAACCTGAAAGATTATATTTGCCAGGTTGATTGCAAAAATTTTCATGTTAGTTTCATTAACGCAATACACTAATGACGGATCAGCTGTTAATTAAAATTTCATTAAGTATAACCAAGAGATGGAGTTTTGAGAACATATATATTTACGAATGTCACATACGATTCAGAAGTATTATAAGAATTAAATTAAATTTAAAAGATATCGTTCATGTTGGGAATATTAAACCTTCAAGGATTATTCTCGTTTGACTGTTGTGCAGCACTTTATCACTATTATATTGGAGTAACAATTATTAAGCCGATGGCATTGCTTTCTTTTGGTTAAGAATTTTAAAAATTAATTATCGACCATTGAACGAAGAAGTATTTTATTCATTAATAAGTAGAGATTTAACTTTATATGTATACGAGGGATACATAGAAAATATAACTGTTGGTTACGTGAATGCAGTTGAATTTGAGTGATAAATTTTGTTTTGGAAGTTTTGGTATACGAGGTGTATTCAAAAAGTTTTTAATAACCTGGGTAGTACTAAATATATTTGAGTTTGAGTTGAATTGTTTGGGACGAGTGTTTGTTTTAGAACCCTCGTGTGAGAGTTTACTGAATAAGCACAATCCTACTTTCCACAATCAAGTAGGGTTAATTAACACCCAGCTTAAGACAATTATTTTAGCAAAGTTTCGATTGTGGTGGCGCCTAGAGACATATTTTCCCGGACTGAGCTGTTTGAATATCGGTGTAAGGTGTTTGAGCGTATTAAACATTCATTTTACTTCTTACTTCGACCACGCCCATCTCCCTGTTAGCTGGCTTGACAACCCGCTTACATTAGTAAGCATACACGACGCCTAGTGCGGTTTGGACGTGTAACAACTATAATATACCATATTTGCTTATACACAAACGTACTCAAAATTCAAAAAACTGTTACAGGCACGTGACAGACTCATTAGAGCACCAATCCCGTAAAGGCAACTTGTGCGCACGGCATAGCTCAATGGCGTGGGCGGAGTTCTTGCTTAATGCTGTAAAAGGACACTCGTCATAACTTCAAAAATGTTAAAATCGGGTAAAAATGTCAAAAAGGCGCCACCTATTATACAGGGTGTTCCAGTTTTTTGTAGCAGGACTTTAATAGTCGATGGAGCTTTCAAAATTATATAAACATAGGTTGCTAAACGCTTAGTTTTGGAGATACAGGGTTTCAAAGTTTTAATTTTTTTTCAGTTCTTTTAATTTATCTTCAAAACTATTTAAAATAATAAATCCAAATTTAGTACACATATTACACTCCTTAAACTCAATATTAAGAGTAGTTTAACGTTTATCAGTATCTAAAAAGTAGTGCATTTTCCGGGGTGATACACCCTTTATCCCCCCCGAACTTTTTCATGCGACGCCTCTAACTCTTAAAAACCAAAAATTTAGATTGCCCATTTGCTTCAGAAACTTTTTTATCTTCTGATTTTTTTTCAAAAAATCAAATTATGTTTATATGAACTTTTTGTCTTAATTTTGAAAGCTCTATCGACTATTAAAGACCTGCTACAAAAAACTGGAACACCCTGTATACATTTATAGCGGGAAAACGTCATGAACTTGATATTACAAAGGAAACCATAATGTTCACTAAAAATAAAATACTCTCCTCCCTGAAAATTCTACTCCAAAGATATTTACGCAAACTTCAACAAAATCTCAATAAAATCTCAAGCTTCTTATAAAACCCGCAAAATGCGATAATAAAACTAAAAAACTCATTAAATATTCCGATAAACTCAACGCTAAAATCATTGGCTCAAATACCCAAAGAAATAACTAATCAAAACGTTAAGTAATTATTCGATCTCAAACGAAAAATACGTCACAACAAAACTATACGCGATCGAAAATTTGTAAAGGCCTAAAATTTTAATCAACGTCCAAAATCGAGGCGTAATCCCTAAATTGGAAAGATACACAGCTACTACGCAACAAATAACCAAACTGCTTACCTTTTGGCAAATCTAGATACTCGACAGCTGATCAGATGATTTCCATAAAGAAACTTCGAAAATTGTGACTACTCGCAAAACTATCGTATGCAAGACTCAACTGCTGATCGGTAAACGACCGTCTTCATTATTTACGTTACGTTATCATTCAACAAACAATGATATCTTTCGAACGTAATAACTTTACTCCAAACAAACACAAAGATATTGACGTTAATTCAATGACTCAGTCTCATAAAAAAAATAAACACTTAAAATGTGCGTAAATTGTATAATAAACACAATAGATACATTAACCTAAAGATATGTATTATGAATTAAAAAACACCATCGAGATGTCAACACAATTGCTACATTGATAACATTGTTCTATTCAAATTAAATCACCTAGTTAGCTTAATAAGTGGCCTGTACTAAAATTCTGCAAATATTATTCTATACCAGCATAACAAACGGTTATAACAAATAAATTGCATTGTCTATGTAACACATTCGACAGATATAATTTCAATACGATCGTCAGTATAACATAAATAAAAAAAACTCATATGAATTCGGATTATAACACGGATGAATACGCTGGTATTAAAATTTAAACGGTTAATCTCAAAAGACAGCGTATTCCACAGTTAAAACATACACAAAAATAATAAAATACACACAAAAATTTATTAAAATTTTGTCAACCACATCCAAAAAACTTCACAGAAATGGTTACCTTAACTTGGTTCAGCCCCTTTATTATACAGAAACCTGGTGGGAACCCTAGAGGATGGTCTCTGCGGCGGCGTTAGCAATAGGATGAAGTTATAACTGCGTTAGAAACTCAAAGTATGATTCAACTCGTGAATGCTTCTCTTCCAAATGCGTTTTGATTGATATTACAATTGGTTGTGCGTTACACGAATATCTATACTTACTCTAATTATAGTTCTGAATGACACTTATTAATTTAAAAGAACAAAAGCTTTTTTTTATTTACAGCGAGTTATTTGTTATCTATAAAACCTGAACTAACATAAGATGCGATGGAACTGCAAGAAGAATAAATGAACGGCACTTATTCAACACCGAAACCAATTCCCTGGACGAGGGTAACGGAAAGACTTTCCAACGATATACAGCCTTCCGATGTGGGCGTAAATAATTCCTCCAAATAAACAAATCTTCATGTGTGCGGCAGAATCGCAAACAAGAGCCCTGACGCTACGGCATCCTTATCAAGACTGCCTTAAGCTACATTAATTTCTCGCCATTTTCCCTTCTATGTTAATTAACCAATTATAAAAAGATTACTTAAATTTTTTTAATACGTGCCAACACGAATCAAATTCGCGAACCGTCGGAAAAATTGCATCTACCAAAAACATTTCACAACCGGCGGACCTTATCTATGTAACCAATACCCTGTAAACGGAAGATTTCTTAACGACGCTAGACCTCGTGCCTAAAAGGTAATCTCTTTGCTTAAACCCAAAATTCTTATCGCAATACTCCGACAAATTATCGCCTAAAAGGTCTTAATAAACAGCGAAGTATGCTTTTCTACAGTATCTTTAAATACAAGGTAACAATTTTAATGTGTTCTGTAATTTTCCTATGGCGCAATTTTAACGATAATATTTAACAATATCCATAAGATTACAATCAATCCTTATTTGCAAAGAAACTAATTAATTTTTCCTCTCAAATTAGTAAAAGGGTTTCACTAATAATGGTTATCAATACATAAATCACATCTTCATTTTAAACTTTCATCTTAATTTGATAAACAACAAAACTTATATTTCGTTTTTTTGAAAAAAACTATTTGTAAAAATTTCGATTTCTTTCCAAATACGTGAAAGACAAATCAAAACGCAACAATCCATAGCTTTCCAACGAATTTATGCGTTATCAAGTTCAATTGCATGAATGTATACTACATTTCTAATAAATAATTCATAATTTCGGCAAATATTTGATAAGATCATGGTCACGTAACAATCACCAACATTAAAAGTTAAAGGCGCTTACGCGAAATGTATTGTTTTTCATTGGATAGATATACTTTATGCAATATTCCTTAGACTTCATCATATAGTTGGGGAAGAAAGGCATTGTCTTTGGACTAAAAAAAGCGATTCGCTAACTGTACATTAACACCCGATCTAAGGGATCGAGAGTACCATAAAAAAACTGGGACATGACGACAAAACATTAAAAGCGCCGGGGGGGGGGGGGCTTGGGTTACTTCATGACGAGCTATACGAATTGCTTGGGCAATGATTATTCTACTCGCGATGGTTGTCTGTAATGTACGAGGAAATAGCAGTGTCAATAACCCTGTTAACTCTTTCGGTAGGGTTTACTTGGGGATGGTACCTACAAATTCTGTATCTTTAAAGATTTCAGAAATGTAGGACATTTTTTGAAAACAATTCGCGATCCATTATCGAACAAACCTATTTAGGGGACATCAGAAATTGAGAACGCGTATAATTGGTTTTCTGGTAGCCTTACGAAAAGGTTGGACTAAAAGGAATTTCGTAAAGTAATCGGTAACATCAAATTAAAATGTATTTCGGTTTTTACTTCGAGGCAAGGGACCCATAATGTCCACACTAACCGTTTGGGAGAGAAAGCATGCCCATTAATCCGGTTTTTGCTAAGTCTTCAGCTTTGTGAGCGTTACAAACATTACAAGACTTAATATATTTACTAACAGATAACTTTAACTTAGGCCAATAATATTTCTGTTATTCAAATAATAGTTTTCGAAACCAAAATTTTAAGCATTAGGATAATCATGACATTCTTTTAATAAGGCATGGAAATTAAATCCATAATTAAAAGATGTAATACCCCCTTTAAATAAATCTAACGTAGTTTATAAAATTAACTGTCAAGATTGTAGTTCTTGTTGTATAGGGCAAACTTCACGCAATTTGGACTTAAGAATAAATTCTCACAAAAGTGATTGAGACTTAACAAAATTTCTTGTAGTTTAGCAGAACATTTTTCAAATTATAATCATTCTTTCGATTTTAAAAATCCTAAAATTCTAAGAAGTAAAAAATTATTAAACAAGAGACTTATTTTACAAATGATCAAAATTTATATAGAGGATTCAACCATTAATGAAAAAAACGGATGTTGATGGTTTGAATATCATTTATAATAATATTTTAAATTATTATAAGAATACAGTTAAAACTAATATTAGATAATACATTTATTTACATAAATGTATGTTTGTGTTTGGATGTTTGTGTTTGTGGTTTAAAATTCATGTTACATATATTATAGTTACCTGTAATTATGTCAATACTGTTTGACTTTTAAAATTTCTGTAAGTTCTTTAGTTGATGTGTTTTATATTTGTTTTGCCTATTATTAAGTTGCTTGTAGGTCCTGACGAAGCAAATAAATTTTGCGAAGTTCGACCAAAAAAAATGGATTAGAAAGACTGTTCTATCCGAAACACTTACATAATATATATATATATATATATATATATATATATATATATATATATATATATAATGGATATTAGGTTAGTTAGATCAGTTGTTCTTTTTATGATGTATTACGTTAGAATCGAAATTAAGATACGCCACTAGTAGAGGTTTAAAAAAATTACGAATACATCAAAATATTTTGTTTAAATTTTACGAATTTTCATTGGTTAAATAAAATATCCCTTCTGGTTTAGGGGTGGAAGGTTATAAATGAGAATACCAAAATTGAGGTAAGGAATCTTAATTCAGCCTTTTTACGAGACGGTCGCTGAAATATATAAATTTTTATAAAAAATGTGAAATAAATTTCGTGTTATTTATTAAATATAAAGCCACAAATCTATTAGTGATTTTAGAAAAAGTTAAATGTCAGAGTCAGATAAAAGGAAACTGACTTAAAGTTATCTAAAGTATGTTGACGCAGTAATTTAAAATTTCTTAGATTAAACGTTCAATAACTAATGTGTATGTGCATAAGTATTGACAAAGTATTGTTCTACACTCACTTCTTTTAAGGAGCAAACAAATAAATAATTTACATTATACTTTGAAAATAAAGGTAATGAAGAATTGGTCTGGTCCACAATAATTAATTGTAATCGAAGGGCTTAAGGATTGTTAACTGTATTTGAACTGAGAAATTAACAATCGATTAAGTGAGTATAATTGGTTTAAATAATTACGACTTAAGTTGGGATGGTAATTCCAGTTGAAGTAAAGTAATATAGTCTAAGTTGTGTAAATAATAAAACAGCTGACAGTGACTCGAGTAACAAAAAAATATAAATCAAAGAATGAATCAAACTTTACTGTATTAAGAACAAAACTTTTTAAGCACTGTTAGACATCCAGAGTTGACCCTTAAAGTAAAGACATAACACAATCCAAAATCCAAAATCAAATAAAACACAAAACTCTCATTAACACTGGCGTATCAGTTTTAATTCAACCGAATAGTAATTTAAACTTGATATAAACGACTAAAATATTTCAGCCAGATGTCTACCATTGCGTTTTTAAGCACACAAGAAAATTTAAATTTGACTAATAGTAATAACAGGACAAATAAAACATAAATTTTCCCCACAGCAACCAAAATTGGTGGCCTACTAATAATATTACAAGCATAGATCAGAAGCGTAATAAAACCCTTACAAATTTACCACCAAAAATTATAAGCAAGTATGTACTCTGGACTGAAACCCAAAATAGCTATATGCAAAAGAAAATGAAGGGCATGCCTTAAACATTTAACATCAAATAATTATAAAATTGTGATTTGAATCACCCTATATAAACATTTTAGTGCATAGAAACACAACTAGTAACATATATCGTGAAAAATTCTGTACAGCAACCGTTGAATTTCGTAAGTGCAGAGTTCAGATCATAAACTGCGGATTACTTCTAAAGTAGTTTAAAACACACTGCAATTTTTTTTTAAAATAGACATTTATTACACCTCCGATAACACAACATTGAAGGTAGTTTAGCAACCGTGAACAATGAACACCTGTGTAAGTGTGAATTGGCCTAATTCCAAAAAAATTTACTTAAACAGTTAGTATCTTATAGGTACATAACTACGTTGTAAACAAACAACATTATCGAATGTTCCAACTAAATGTAGTTACACTCACGATTTAGGAAACAGTGCTATACTTGTGATTGTAATTCGCGAGCTATTCTTAAATAGTTCGAAGGTTAACTAAAGTAAATGCCTATATAGCGAGAGCTCTGTCATAAAGGAATAACAACAAAAGAAACTCACCAGGGTGTTGTGTGTATATAAATACTTAACCGAGTGTCGCATTAAACCTAAACCTGTTTGCTTTTAGAGAGAGAACGAGCCGATGTGCAGGAACAGCCGGAATTTATCTTCGAGTAGGCTATCGCAGACCATTTCTGAATTATTCCATGACTAGAAAGTTAAGCGCTAACCAGGTAGAGTAGAAGGATCCGTTATAGCAGTATCCTGAAGAGGCGGAGCAGGACGATAGCAACCAATAGAAAAAATTCTTGATACGACGAGACCAGATGTTGTTATTAAGAAACCTTTTAAATCCGTATTTAACGAAACTAACATATTTAGTTAGTAGAAATGTAGTATAAATCTTGAGCATTAAAAGCCAGCTTATCCGTGGTTACGGGCGTGATGCTACAAAATAATTGGTTTGATTAATAATATATTTATTAAGTAAATCACTACATAAAAACAATAAATTAAGCAAGGAATACTTACTTTTAAAAAACCTTGCAAAACGTTATCCTCTACATCACTGTCTCGTATAGAGATGATTTTCACCTACAAGTGGCTCAAATGGTTCGACTTGTTTCGACCCCCACACTAATACATTTTGCAGTATGTTGGCTTTCTTCTTTTGTAGTGACAGTTTTGATTGTTTGTTGTTTGATGCCATTTTGTCAGTATGGTATGTACGTAACGACTGAATATTGAAATAAAATTTTAATATTATATACATGTAAATTTGTTAACGTGTACAAAAATTGCTAACAAGTGGAAGTGGTTACTACTATTGACTTGTGCAAGCAAAGGTGATGAATGCAGCATAATCTAGACATGAGAAAATATTTCATATGATGTCAACAAACGCCCTGTAAAGATAATAAAGAAAGTGCAATGTATGTGTCTGTCTGAATCTCTTGCAACGTAATATAAAGCGTGTTTGACTTTGAATCCGCGTTTATTTGACTATATAAGCACATAAAGAGCAGCTTTATAACAGTCAGTATATTACACTCGTAACAAGAATTTTAATTATAAACCTAAAGTATTTCTATAGTTACAATAGATATTTGCTACAAGTCCATTGTTGCATAATCGGCAGTGTTCTTCATATCTTCGCATTGTTGGATTTTTAAGGTAACTATGAGTGAGGCTATACCGAATAGTAGTGATATTGTTAATTTAACAAGACGTATTATTCCATTGTTCAAAACCAAAAATGAAGTTGTAAAGCACATCCGTATAATTAACACTAATATTAATCTATTGCAACATATAATTCAAGATAAAATTTATTTAGAGGCAAATGAAAATTTGCTTAAGGTCGAAAGCAATTTATCATTGTTAAAGTGCTATCTTGTGAGACTTAAACGGTTAAAGAATTGCCACTAAAAAACGTACACGCAAGTTAGGTTGGTACTCTCTAGATTCATGCCTTAATGGTAGATTACTTACGGGAATTATGTTAACATAGCAAACATCAAGGACCCTCTTATTTTTTTACAAAATGCATACAATATTTTTGCACGGAAGGTTAAATTAATGGTAAGACAATCGATGCTAAAAGTGAATGTACTTTTAGCCTGCAATTATATGCACCCTCAAAATCATGTTATCGAGTTGAAGACTTTTGTCATAAAAAATTATGTCAATATTGCGACCAATTTACGTGAGTGGTATAATGAAAATGTTTATTATAAACTACAAAAAAAATTGGAGGAGTTTTCCGAAAAGGAGTCTGGTTGGGCATTACACGAAGTGTTACATTTAAAGGTGAATATTAATAGCTATGTTCCATTTAGAGGTGGTCTTTCAACTTACGTTAAAGTTCCCTCATTCATAGCGTTAAAGCATGCGGTAGTGAATGTTAAAAATGACGACGAGTATTGGTTCCTGTTGGCTGTTGTTTCAGCGTTATATCCCGCGAAACGTAATACCGGAAGAGTTCACAGTTATCCTCATTTTAGAGATGTTTTGAATTATTATTCAATTCCCTTTCCCATTAAACTAGATGATGTAAAAAATTTGACAAATTGAACAAGCTCTCCATTAATTTGTTTTGCATTCGAGGGAAAAGTATATTACCATTTGTATGTGAAAATCAAAATAGTGTCAGGGGGGCTATAAATCTTTTAGTATTTTTTGCTAATTATCAAGCTGCGGATGATATTAATACAAAAAATAATACTGTTTATAATTTAGCGTGGATTAATAACATGTCAGCTCTTTTTTCCAAACAACTATCGAATAGGGAGCACAAGAAATATATTTGTTATCGATGTTTGAACCACTTTTCTTCGGATCACCTTCTATAAAAACACATCACTCACTGTCATCAACTTAATCGATGCTCTGTCAAGCTACCTATCGAAGCAGAAATGTTTCGTATTCCAGGAAAAGGTGCCGTTTGTAATTTATACGGATTTAGAAAGTATTTTAGAAAAGTGTACAAATTTAACAGATATCGAAAGTAATACTCTATTTCACCCCAAACATATACCCTTCAGCATTGCTTACTACTTGAAGTGTTCATACAATGATTCTTTATCTCAATTTAGACTTTATACAGGAAACGATTGCATTCAATGGTCTCTTAAAGACCTTCAAAGTATTGCATATTGGACTACCGAAACAATCAATAAAATAATTCCTATGGAAACTTTAAGCCCCACTCAGGTTGAGAAATTTGAAAGCGCCATAGTTTGTCATATTTGCGGAAAACCTTTTATTCAATATGATATAAAATTTAGAGACCATAACCATTTTACTGAAGATTTCGAGGGGCATCATATCAGAATTGCAACCTAAACTATAAAGACACCAACATTCTACCGGTCGTATTTCATAATTTGTCAGGTTATGATAACCATTCCTTCATTAGAGAATTGGCTACTGTTCCTGGCTCGATTTCACTGTTGCCCATAAACAAAGAAAAATATATCTCTTTCACGAAAGTAATAGAAGGCACTAAAATTCCAGATTTATGAGTAGTAGTATTGAAAAGTTGTCAGAATATTTGGAAAATAGGAAAAAAATGATTACCCGCGCTAATTGTAACAGTAATGAAGAATTTTCACTACTAGTTCGCAAAGGTGTGTTTCCTTATGAATATATTGATACTTGGGATAAATTAAGTGAAACCAGGCTCCCTCCCAAGGAAGCGTTTTTCAGTCATTTTACTAATGAGAGAATTAATGATTTGAGTTTTGTACATGCGGTTAATGTTTGGAGCAGATTTAACATTAAATCGTTAGGGGAATACTTAGATTTGTGTTTAAAAACAGATGCTCTACTTTTAGATAACATTTTCGA
Source organism: Vesta saturnalis (assembly GCA_036346205.1). Classification (NCBI taxonomy): domain Eukaryota; kingdom Metazoa; phylum Arthropoda; class Insecta; order Coleoptera; family Lampyridae; genus Vesta; species Vesta saturnalis. The sequence goes on from JARFJB010002021.1 coordinate 597,284, forward strand.
AAATGTTCGACAAACTTGTTTAAGCACTTACAAACTTGATCCTCCACACTATCATACAGCCCCCGGTTTAGCATTCGATGCTATGCTTAAAATTACGCAGGTAAACTTGGAACTATTTGCAGACATTGATATGCTAATGTTTATTGAAAGAGGAATTAGAGGTGGTGTAGCTCAATGTTCTAATAGGTATGCGAAAGCTAACAATAAGTACGTACATAATTTATACGGAGCCGCCATGTCAGAATTTCTACCATTTGGCGATTTTTCTTTTGTTGAAGCTAATTTTGAAACTTTAGATTTAATACATCACCCCGATGATTCGGAAATTAGTTATATAGTCGAGTGTGATTTAGACTATCCCATAGAATTACATGAGAGGTACAGTGATCTACCGCTGGTACCTGAACATATGATTCCACCCGTACCTGATTCAAATTCTAAAATTAAAAAAATTATTGCTTACATTGTATCCAAAACGTAATTATGTAATTCATTACAGAAATTTGAAAGTATATTTAAAATGTGGACTAAAGTTGATAAAAGTACATAGTATATTACGTTTTAAACAGTCACCGTGGTTCAAAAATATACCGATTTAAATACCACCATGCGCCAGAAATCTCAAAATGAATTTGACAAAAATTTCTATAAATTAATGATTAATAGCGTTTTTGGGAAACTGATGGGAAATGTACGTAAATATAAGTAACGAAATGGGGTGCTCGCTATGGCTCTCGTGCTTACATATCAAAACCAAATTTTCATAGTTGTACAATATTTAGTGATGATATGCTTATCATTCCAATGAATAGGCTAGAAGTATATTCCAACAAACTTTCAGTGTTTTAGACGTTTCAAAAACTTTTTTATACAATTTTCATTATAGTTACACGCTACCTAAGTTTCCTAATAATGTCAAGCACTTGTACACAGATACACATAGTGTCGTATATGCCTTTTCAGTGCCCGATATCTATGAATGCATTAAAGAAGACATTGATAAATTTGATACATCCGATTACAGTCCCGACAATATCTAAGGTCTTCCATTAGCAAATAAAAAAGTTCCTGGCTTAATGAAAGATGAAAATCATGGTAAAATTATGTTGAAATTTGTAGGACTTCGTGCAAAAATGTATGCTTACACGGTTGATGTTTCTGTTTTAGAAAGCAATTCATTATGAGTAGTATTGAAAACTAATTGCAGGAAGAACTACAGTACTGTAGTAATCAAATCTATAGAAAATACCTGAAGCGTTCTTTATGAAATTGTCTATAAATAGAGGTTACAATTCATTAACTTTTAATGCAGCAGATAAAATTTTAGGCAATATGAATTTACTTGGTGACATGCTGCTTAAAATGTTTGTATACAATTTATTATGGGGTGATGGTTCAACAAATGTTAAATCTAGCTTAAAAAATATTAATTCAGCGTATAAAGACACTTTATTTATTATATGTATTGAGAATGCCGCATATTTAAATATTTTTAAATTTACTGATTCGATTTTTTTATGTGAGTGTAAGCCTTTAGCTTTGTATGGTTACCGTCATCTTTAGGTTTCATTCCGGTAGTTCTATGCTTACGATTGTTATAATCCATGGTTATGGTATCAACTGTATCAATCTATTTATATTTACCTTGTAGGCTAAACGTCATAAATAGAGCACCCTTTATGGTTCTGATAACACGTTCCACAATTGCTTTAAGCTTTTCGGGTCATATAAACCTGGAGTCTCTTTATACGTGACACTATTAATAACCATATCGTTTCCTTTAATTGTAACGGGAGTATTACCAATAATTGTCCATTTGTCAGTTTTGATATCATAGTGGAGTCCATAAGTATGATGAATAGCACCTTCGGGATCCCTCATAATACGTTCAACGTATATACGAGGTAATTCATGGTACTGCTCGAGAAATTCTTCTGAGATGGGTTCATTGCGGGTAGTAGAATCATCTGTGACACTAAGGGGTTTTTCTTCTTCCTCAATATTAATCTATCCTACAACAGATGTATCTAAGAAAGATGGTGTACGAAGACCTGGAGGAGGATTTGTTTGAAAAAACGGAAGCTGAGCTAGTGGGCTAGTAGCATCCTTTCTTGAATCACCTAATGGAGTGAAGCCTGGAGTCCGTTGAACTTGAGCTAGCGGGCTAATGGGGGTAGTAGCGTGCTTTCTCGGAAATACGAATAGTGCTGGTTTTTTGGGTTTAACGCCAATGGGCTCCTTTTTAGGTGTTTTTTATCTGGATTGATTTTATTTACTATTTCAGTTAGAGGTTCTATTAGAGGTTTATAAGTACTTTCAAATGTTCTTTCATTATCAATGCGAACAGCTGTAATACTGTTATACTTCTACTTCTACTACTAAACTACTGTAAGCAGTTCAAGGTATTATATATTCATCAAATCTTTTCCTATAGCGACCATTATTAACTTCAGCATCCTTGTTTATGACCATGAAACCAAACGGATCTACCCAGCACATTGAACACAAGTCCCGAAATAATTTCATGCTTATGGTGGGACTTATATGATCCTCATACACATGTTTTAAGTTTAATTCATCTTGCTCAAATAATATAATTAGATTCGCATTGTCACGAATTAATTGCTTTGGAATTTTACTGTAAGTTTGACCCAAATAGAAACAGTCAATTTCGTTATGTCTACCCACAGAAAAATATGCCCTTATGTTATTTTGCTTTTCACAAACGATATCATCGAAGATAAAAATAGAGTTTGATTTTGCACAATTAGGCTCAATCACATCTTGATTATCACTGAAGGTGAAGTAACCTATATCCCTCATTGGAAGTAAGATTTCCTGTAAAGGTTTGTACTTGTTTTGATTCAGTCACTTAGAGTATACATGTACATGTTTAAATTTCGAACCATTTTTCTTGGTAATCAGACTGATCATTGCGTTTGTTTTACCACAATTGGAGGAGCAACATACAATACCACGTATACTATTAAGAAATAAATCACCATGTTTTAAAGTAATAGACTTTTCATCAAAGTCATGATTTTGAATTGTGGGTGAAATCAAACTAAACTCATAATTACAACATTTTTATTTATGGCGAATAAGACCATAGACAACGATTCCATTATCGAAAGGTGTTAGAGATTCCATTTCCAATGTCATGCCTACTGTTGAGTTTTTTAAGGATTCATTTTGTTTAGAGCAGTCCATTACAAATACTGGACATGATTTGAATTCGGAATATGGATAATACTCAGAATTTAGATGTACTTTAAGGTTTCTGACGTTAATGTGATCAAGATTTCCGACCCTTTGCGACTTTGTGTACCTTTTACCTTGTTGCAATACAACAATTATCCAACGTGGTTTTTCCAGTTGCGTTGATCTTTTTATTGGCCATATGTCTGAGGTTGCCTGTTTTAAAGCAGGTAATTCATATAAATCTCCATTATTCCAAATATGTGGTTCAATGGTATGCATACTGTAAAAGATTCTTCTCCATTTTGCCCATCGAATTCTACTTGTAATGGTTCTTCATTCTTTGGTGACCATCACAAATGGCTTAGTGCTTTGCTCTTGCTTGCCGCATAAGAAATATATCTCTTAAGTGTAGATGTTATGATTGGATTGCTGCAAACGTCCACTCTTTAACCACCTAACTCATAACGAATTTCTTCGAAAAAAAAGTTGGGAAAATTATTGGTTAAGTTGCATGATTCTCTTTCATCGTCCTTTTTGAGCTCAAGCTTACCTTCTATGTACAGAAAACTATCTAAGTAGCCGTAATTAGATCTTGGCTTTGAATTAAGATGCGTATTTCTTGAGAAGTTCAATATTTAGAAGATCCATACGGAAGATAAGTGTGAATATCTGGTTTAATAATAGTATCATCAAAATGTACGTTTTGAAACACGTTTAATGATCCGGCCATTGTCGGTGAGAACTTTTAAACCAATTGACGTTAAAAAGTATTTCTCTGCAGATGTTAACCGCAATGAAGGTTGATGACCAATTAATAACTTACTGTAGGGATGATGTGTTTTATATAAATTTTTTGAAAGATGGAATTGGTCCTGGATTAATTCTCAGAACCATGTTCTTTTAGTTCTAAGCGTACTGTGAATGGTTCACTTTCACCGAAGTCTATTAATTCGCCCTTTTGATTAGTCAAATTAATTGTTACATTACTAATTATGTCGGTGATTACTTCCAAATGTTGAGTATTACTTAGTGTTTTATCTAGACGATAACCTGGCGGAACTGAAACGTCAATCTCATATAATATTTTTGCAGCTTTCCCGTTTCGACAAGATCCTTTTATAGCGTTACACTCTACGTGTAGATTAGTGTATTTAAGTATTTGAATGTCTAACGTAGACATATGTAAAGTATTTGGTTCTAATATTTTAGACTCAAACCCTAGCATGCGGCCAATGCTATTTTCTTTAGTAAAATCATTCTCAAATCACATTTAAGTGTATTGTTGTTTGCTCTAATGCTAAACCTTCTGTGGGTATCTTAGATTTTAGATAATCGCTAATATCATCTAACTCATATGCACTGTGTGGAATATTAATCGCTTGCATATGAGATGGATTTGTTCTAAAATAAAATCTATCGTTGCCCGTATAAATGTTTCTAATGCTGTTGCAACCGTAAAATCCAAACCAATCCAATAACGTATTTCTTCCTCAAACCTAGCTCTATCGGTGGATAGAAGTTGTATCTAGCTGTGTCACCAACACCTTCTAATGCTATTGACATAACTGAGACAATTTGATGTTGTATGGATTATTTATATAAAAATTGCAGGCATAGGTGTCCGCAAATAATTGTATTAAATTCTTGATCTTGGTTGTAATTATAATAAATTTTACATCCACGAAAGTAGTTAACCACCTCGATTGGTGATCGAAGATTACCGAAACTATCGTAATGCCATACCTTTTTACCACGCTTTTTGTAGCAAATCCAATGTGTACCTGGTCCGCTTTGGCCAGATTCATTTTTCTATGGTAATTTAGGTATGCTATCTCTCATAAAAATATCCCTAAAGTAGGGTACATTTGTGGTATATTTCTTTAAATCAATATCTGTTAACGGTCTTTCGGGTAATCTATTCAGTTTTTTGGAAACGGTTTTAGATAAAGTGCGGCACCTTTCTTATTCATGGAGCCTATAGCGACCGATTCCATGATACGGTTATGGCGCGATGTCTCTTCTTGCAATTTTTTGACATTTTTAGCTTCATTGACTGCTTTAGCAATTCCTGATGCACCACCAGCTAATGCACCGATTGCTGATAATCCAGCGAATAACGGAATAAGAAATGGTAAAAAAACCCTCCTTTTAGGTATGGAGATTAATCTAGGAACTTCAATGTTTTTCTTTGCTCCTAAACTTTTGCCGTTGAAAGGGCTGACTTTATTGTGTCTGTAAAATTTCCATTAGGTTTAATTTTGTTAGCTATTGTTTCTCGTAAATGCAATACATTTCCACCATTGCATAACAATTTCTTCTAACGTTGCGCCTGATGATTTAAAGCGTTCCCAATTTTTTATAAAATTTTATCTACTTTATGTCTCCTGTCTAAATCTTGTTAATCTCTGTAACTGATGTCATGAAGTTTACATTGAGCATCTAATTGATTAATACCGGGGTCAGCGCGTGCGAGCCGTTTCTCTAATTTTGTACCAGGACCACAATAGTGGTAACCAGGTAAGTACAATTCAAACGGAAGCTTATTGATTAGAGCATTCACTAAATCACCACCACCTGCACTCTTTCGCTACTTACCTAACATTGTTTAACTAGATGAATAAAGCAGGGTATTTATACCTAAATTGAGATCACAAAAACAAATCACAGTTATTAATATTTCTTTATTTAGTAAATACTATGCATTAGATAAGCAGGACGATAATACAATATTTCCATTAAACATACAGTATTATGTGAATTAATATTATACTTAGCATTTATATATTCAATATCGTTATAAATGTCATCGTCACTACCATGGAATTCTTTCTCACGAAAATGACGGTAGTCAACAATTTGTTATATGAACTTTTCATAGAAACACATCAGACTGTAAGATTCAAGAAATTCCAATCTATAGCTTATTATATCCTTTACATTGAATAGTTCTTCTGCATTATGGGCATTCAATGTGCAAGAACAGCAGTTGTAGTTTTCCATAACAGTTTTCAAAATTCTGTCATGTCTTTTAATCAATTCCCAATTGTAGTAAGTACCAAGATTGCTAGATAGAGATTCATAATGTTGATCATAGATTATATCTTCTTCATTTACATTTGACCAATTAATTTTGTTTTCAATTTATTGGGATATGAAAAATTGTAATTCTACATATGAATGCCATCTTAGAAGCTCATTCCATTCCTTCATATCCAACACTACATTATTGCTTTGATCACAGTTGCCACGCCCCATACGCACTGCTAGTGCAAGATTGACGTGTATACTGTATCTAATTTCTATGTTTTTCATGATGAGTATCGTTCGATAGTTTATAATAAGTACAATCGATTAAGTATTCATTAGGTGCTTGTTTATACACTTCATCCTTATGTTGAAATGATGATGATGACCAGTCAGTGTTAGGAGAAGAATAACCTTCATCTTGTTTCTCTTCATTTTTATTTTTACTACTACTACTACCACCATCACTATTTTGACAGCACCAACAACAAAATGTTGAATTATTATTCATATTGTTACCACAACGATGTGAGGCATCCAGATATAACGATGAACTTCCGAGTTTGGATCGTTCCAGAAATGATTTTATTGCCGCCTGCATTATAACGACTTTACTTGCTCACAATTGCACTACAACTAAACACTGTTTAAGAAATGATTCTAGCACGCATAATTTACATATTGTGGGGACTACTGTTAAAAACAAAATGTTATGTTTCTTGTTTTCCCAGCTGCACCCAAACTACTTATAAACACATTCCTCGTGTTTTGTAGCGTTTTAAAATCTTCTATTCGTGTTTCTTCTTTGAAATACTCATAAAAGCGTTGACGTAATACACATTTAAAATCATCTGTTTCCATTACTATACGCTCACCGTACTTAGTATTAATTACCCCAGATTTAATCACTTTATACTTTGTCGATATCTCGAGGTCACACACATTTTTAAAGGATTTTCAATAGGTGCTTTGGTTTAACCCTGCTAACTCCATGTTTAACAATTACAAGTTGCTAATTGACTGATAACACACTGCAGTTTATATATGAAAAATGAGTCCTTGAGTACCTATCACAACATGTTTAAACTTGTTAAATACTCATGTTGACCTACTTTTAGTTTATTGACCTATAACTATTGACCTTGACTTAATTTAGTCGTCAATAAAAAGTTTACTGAATCGTGCGCACGCAAAGAACTCCCTTTTAATATAAATCTGCATTCTTCAAAACCACTAACCTAGACAAAAACTTCTTGTTTCCACGAACTGATTCTATTTTTATATTTCTAAGAAATGTATGATACCACCGCAAGTCACAATCATCTTTGACCTTGAAAGCTTTATCATTTTGACCTTGACATTTCAACCTTCAAAATACAAGAACCATTACTTATTAGCATACACTGAAGAGCAGTAACCTTGGACATTCACACATGTTCTCTTTCTCTCACTCGCACACTTATTGCAATTCTCGCGTGAGCCAGAATCGGCTCTATATGACTAACCATGTGAGTCAGGATCGGCCCTATATGATTAGCGAAGGATTCGCACGTGCACGACAGATTAACTGACTTGACCTTCAATAGAAAATGCTTATACCGTGAGTCAGAACCGGCCCTATATCACTACTCATATTGATCAACAACAAAACCTAAAAATAAATGAGAAGTGCTGCAAATTTAACATTTCTCACGATTAATAGTAATTACAGCATCCTTTAATCGTTGAGCAACCTTATTTAACGTGTCTATATGTGGCTTAAAATCTGGTGAGGCAACTATTATATCATCTAAATATACGACCACTTGCTCGCCTAAAAGGGAGGGATTGAATATTCTTTCCATACATTTTTGCAATGTCTGAGGACTATTAGGAAGACTCATCGGCGTCACAACATACTCAAAAAGACCTTTACCTGGAATAGTGAATGCAGTTTTTGCACACGACTCCTCTAAACCAATTTGCCAAAATGCTTTAGACAGATCAATGGAAGATAAAAAAAGCTGAACCAAGAGAATCGGTACGCGATACAAATCTTTCTTTGTCTCACTATTTAGTTTTCTGGCATCATAACTGGATCTATAGTCATCGTTCTCTTTCTTAACTTAAATAATTGGAGAGAGCCAAGGGCTGTAAGACTCTTTAATCACACCTAACCGTAACATTTTATCCACTTCATGATATAAATGTTTTTGCTTTGTGGAAGATAATAAATATTTTTTTTATGGGAAAGCCATCAAATGTATCTACGATGTTCATTTAATCTAGTACGACTTAGTTCATCTGGAACTAGTACATCAAACTTTAAGACAGTTTTCTCTAACGAAAGCTTTTGTTGAGAGGATTCATAAGATTCAATCATCTTAACGGAAGACATCAAGGTTTTCAACACTGCTATGCGAAAAAGCACTGATTGAAAAAGACGTATTGTAAGCTCTCAAACGTAAATCTAGCTTAAATCCAAATATAGAATCGTAGTCCATTCCTAAAATAATACTTTGACTTATAGAAGACACCAGTAAACAGTTTACCCATTGATTAGAACCAATCAATGTAAACGGTAACGAAATTTGACCAAGACATTCCTGCAGAGTATCATCAGTCGTACTTACTACTACACTAGAGGGGTTAGTATTCCATTATTCCCAAGAAATTGTAAACCTGTGCTACCAATAACTGCAGCAGTTGGACCACTATCAATAAGGTAAGATAATGAATGACCAAAAACTTTAACAGTAAGATAAAGTCTGTTATCAAACGGAAGTTAGGCATATACCGGAGCAACTGTATTTCTACATGAAAGAATTAACTGTTATCAGCCAATTATTCCACTCATCAAAAGGAAATGAAAAATGAATCTTATATCTAGAATGTACGATGTACGATGTTTTTAAATTTATTTCGTTTGGATTTAAATAAGGTGTTCACCGAGAAAATTATTCGTTGTTGGTTGGGAGTTGTTTGTCTGAATCGGTTGGTTTTCGATTGGTTCTCAAATTTCTTTGATTGGTTTTCGGTACCTCACTTATAGAGTTTGGAGAAGGACTAGCAATAGAAGGAACGGCACCCTTTTGCAAGTTTTTTAAATTGCAACTATCACAAGAGTTACAGACACAGACACAGACACAGACATAGACACAGACACAGACACAGACACAGACACAGACACAGACACAGACACAGACACAGACACAGACATGACACTGAAACAGACACAGATACAGAAGCAAACGCAGGCGCAGACCCAGACGTAGACCCAGACGCAGACGCATACGCATACGCATACGCATACGCATACGCATACGCATACGCACACGCACACGCGGACGCGGACGCACACGCGGACGCAGACGCAGAAGCAGACGCAGACTCAGACGCAGACTCAGACGCAGACGCAGGCGCAGACGCAGATTAGACGCACACGCAGACGCAGACGCAGACCCAGGTGCAGACGCAGACTCAGACGTGACGCAGACGCAGACGCAGACGCAGACGCAGACCGTCGCAGACGCAGACGCAGACGCAGACGCAGACGCAGACGCAACGCATACGCATACGCATCGCACACGCACGCATACGCACACGCACACGCGGACGCGGAGCACGCGGACGCGGACGCCACGCGACGCAGACGCAGACGCAGACTCAGACGCAGACGCAGGCGCAGACCAGATCCAGACGCAGACGCAAACGCAGACGCAGACGCAGATGTAGACGCACACGCAGACGCAGACGCAGACCCAGGCGCAGACGCAGACTCAGACGCAGACGCAGACGCAGACGCAAACGCAGACCCAGTCGCAGACGCAGACGCAGACGCAGACGCAGACGCAGACGACAGAACAGACAAGACACAAACAGACAAAACATAACCCAAACAACACACAACACACACACAACAAACACACACACACACAAACACACACACACAACAAACACAAACACACACAACACAACACACACACACAAACACACACAAACACATACACAAACACAACACAAACACAAACACAACACAACAAACACAAACAAACACAAACACAACACACAAACACAAACAACACACACACACACAACACAAAAACACACAACACAACACAAACACACAAACACAAACACAAACACAAACACAAATACAAACACCCACCTACGCACGCACACGCACACACACACCTTGGTGATATTGCCAAACGTTGTAAAATGATGTAATAAGTCGATCTAGCGGTAGTGGAAAAGAAGTCGATTTGATAACCTTCTATACCTACATATGTATACGTAGGTTGGAAGGTAAAAATGGCGGTAATCTTAGATATACTAAAGTTTTTGTTGTGTTTGTTGTTATGTATTTTGTATAACGAGAAGTATATTGTTATGTTGTCAATAAAAGTTTTTGATATTATTTAACATTTTACTCAAATTTTATTAATTTTGCTTATGTGGTTCTTTTTACCCTAGGTTACGTTATATTTAAGGTTTCATTTACTGTTAATATATAGATCACTCTAAAAAATTATGTTGAAATAGTCGCCACCGGAATTTCTAATTTATTATTGCCTTTGCGTGTGAAATACAACAACAAATATTAACATTAACCAATTCTTAAAAATATAATTATATTCGGCCATGAGAAATAATTAATTTAGTTTTTCAATTTCTCATTATCTAATTTAATCACTATCATTAGCTCTAATAAAATTCATCAAGTACAAACAAGCAATTCTTGAATTAATGCATACCTTCGCATACGCATACGCATACGCATACGCATACGCATACGCCACGCACACGCAACGCCGACACGACGCGGACGCAACAAAGCAGACGCAGACTCAGACGCAGACTCAGACGCAGACGCAGGCGCAGAACCAGATCCAGACGCAGACGCAAACGCAGACGCAGACGCAGATGTAGACGCACACGCAGACGCAGACGCAGACCCAAGCGCAGACGCAGACTCCCAGACGCAGACGCAGACGCAAACGCAGACCAGTCGCAGACGCAGACGCAACGCGACGACGCAGACGCAGACAGACACAGACAACACAGACACCAGACACAGGCACAGACAAAGACACAGGAAACACAGACACAGACACAGACAACAGACACAGACACGACACAACACAAACCCAAACAAAAAACCAAACACAAACACAAACACAAACACAAACACAAACACAAACAACACAAAACACAAAACACAAACAAAACAAAACAAAAAAACATTTAAACAAAAAAAAAACACAAAAAAAAAACAAAAAAAAAAAATAAAATAAAAACAAAAAAAAAAAAAAAACAAAACAAAAAAAAACTAAAAACAAACACAAATACACAAAACAAAAAAACAAAACACAAAAACACAAACAAAAACAAACAAACACAAACACAAACAAAAACAAACACAACACCTAAACCAAACCACAAACACAAACACAAACACATAAAACCAAACCAAAAAAAAACACTAGCGGTAGTGGAAAGAAGTCGATTTGATAACCTTCTATACCTACATATGTATACGTAGGTTGGAAGGTAAAAATGGCGGTAATCTTAGATATACTAAAGTTTTTGTTGTGTTTGTTGTTATGTATTTTGTATAACGAGAAGTATATTGTTATGTTGTCAATAAAAGTTTTTGATATTATTTAACATTTTACTCAAATTTTATTAATTTTGCTTATGTGGTTCTTTTTACCCTAGGTTACGTTATATTTAAGGTTTCATTTACTGTTAATATATAGATCACTCTAAAAAAATTATGTTGAAATAGTGCGCCACCGGAATTTACTTAATTTCTAATTTATTATTGCCTTTGCGTGTGAAATACAACTTAACATAATATTACACATTAACCAATTCTTAATAAAAGATATAATTATATTCGGCCATGAGAAATAATTAATTTAGTTTTTCAATTTCTCAATATCTAATTTAATCACTATCATTAGCTCTAATAAAATTCATCAAGTACAAACAAGCAATTCTTGAATTAATGCATACCTTCGTAATAAAAAACTGTTTTGCAGCTATTTTGCACCTGTATAATTTAGTACAGTCACGCAATAATCATTATCTTCCTTTTGCACTTTTTAAGCATGCCTTTAAATGTGTATCCGCCGGCAATTTTTTCTGTGCAAACTTAACATTTAATTTTTCAAAAACAAAAGAGCGGAAACGCTTGCAGCGATAGCTAGTGTTATTTATGCAATAAATGGTAATAGTTTTTTACGTTCTCAGCATTGGCATAGCTGATGTCAGCCATACCATATTAATAAACTATATAACTATCTTAGTTTATTTAATCAACTATTTAAGAGGTGAATATTTAGGCAATGTTTATACAGAGCAGTCCAATAAGCGCGCGTCGGACGTTTCGATTGTTTGTGCCATGCCGCCTATAATTGTTCTCATTTGCTGTGTAAATTTTCAAAGAGACCTTAATGTTTCAAAAGTAGGTTTAGATAGATACGGCAAATTGGTAATTTCTGAATG